>JAMWEH010001550.1:0-29263 GCA_024721245.1 Mitragyna speciosa | reverse complement strand
TACAAGCACTCGCAGATGAACAGGAATATCTTAGTGATCTTTTCGCCAATCGATTGCTTTATACAGGGTTCCAAAAAATATAATAAATAAAAATGTGTTGACTATAGATAAGCAAGACTACCACGTTGACCATTAGTAAGCGAAGTAATTTGGTGATCTTATAATTCTCGTGATTGTTTAATGTAGAAACTACTGTGAAATATTTTAACAAATACTCCAGGCATCCCGTTGTTTGGCTATTCTTAGACGTAGAAGAATTTTATGTATAAAGCAACTAAAGTTACAGAGTTGATTTAAACTGCAGCTTCAGTCTGATTAACCACGAAACGATAAATATCATTAGTGAAAATGATTCCAAAATCCAAATGAATATGGAATGTAATTGTTGACCCAAATTGATTCCCCCAGGCTTGTCGTCTATTTTTAGATCTAAGAAGCTGTGGTCAGTCAAGGCTTGCCTTCTTCCTGCATATCTCTATTGTCTGGTACTGAATCTACTTACCAAAAAATAATAAATAAATAAATAAAAAGAAGAAGAAGCTGATACAGCTTTGGTTATTAATCATAAGCCTTTCAAAATTGAAAATTTATGCCGGGATTAAGATACAATTATGTTCTGAGACCACAATAAATATTCAGAACAACAAATACAAATGCAAATCGAATGCATTCCTGTGATTGAGATATGATTAGGATTTCAGACAACAAAAGCCTTCAGAACTGCTAATGGATGCCAGTGATTGAAAAAACAATCATGATTTCCGACCACAAAATCCTTCAGCACTACAAATGCATGCCCAACATTGAGATACATTCGAGAATTAAGAGCATATCTCAGAACGAGCTGACTTCAAAGTAGATCACGAGGGAATAGACAGATATTTTAGCGGATTTTCTAAGCAGAAATGGTGGCAGTTCATGAATTATTTGCTCGTGAAAGAGTAGCTTCAATTTATTAAGCACCCTATGTCAATGCGTGGTGAAATTAGTAGAGGACTAAGAGGCTTTCTTGGCCAATAACAAAGTAAAATTTGCAGATGAATCGCGTAGCTTAAACCTTCAAGCATGTTTAGTCCTTCTCTGACATGGCATTACTTATTATGCTTCAGGAATTTGTTATACTGATTATTAACATCTGCAAAAACTATCGAACCTTTGCAGAGCTGAGAAGATGTTTCAAACATTAAATGACGAGGAGTTACAGACAAAAGGTTAAAAAATAAATTTTATCATATTCAAGAATATGACGAGCAACTGAGTTATTCTATAATAATTTAATATATGAATTAGTAAAAAAAAAAAAAAAACAGAGATACCTGTGTGGGAGACTGAATTTAAATTTAATCTAATAAGAGAATGTCAGAGAAAGGTTTCTGTGAAATGAGCTAATGTTTAATGAAGAAATGATGGGAAGAACATCTACCCAAATAAAAATGTACGCATTTGAGAAAGATGTATTCACGAGATTAATAACTTAAGCTTTTGCATTCCTAGTGAAATCTGAGCAAGTCTGGCAGCTGCAGTCTGAAAACCTACAGATTTCACACCCAAAACACACACAAGAGGTGCAACCCTTGCAAGTCGGAGATCGGGAACAACCCCTGTAGACCCTGCGACTTGCTCTTTCTTCATCATCATCGCATGTAACCCTGACATATAGGTTATGAACTCATGTATGAGCAAGAATTAGTACTAAAAACAGCCAAAAGCACATGCATATAAACATTAAGATACATCAGGTAGATGCGCATGCAAAACTTTTACTACTAAAAATTCGGATTCTTACAATTTCAAGCAGATCTGTTTTTAGTTGAAATTTGGATCAACTATATATCTGCATCCCAATACCAAATTTAGTATTAAATGTCCCAAGCTAAGGTAAAATTTAATTGCTCCATTAGAGTTGATTATACAAGAGGGAAGGACAAATATAAATCAATTTTTCTGTTAAGTTTCTTGTTTTTAGCAAGATTGCTCATCAAGATTATTAGTCCTCAATTTTGGACAGTGTCAAGACTATCTTGGAACAGGTCTGGGCACCAAAAAAAAAAAAAAAAAAAAAAGGGAAAAACCATTATTCAATCAAGAGATATCAGAGGGCAAAATCAAAAGCCATATTGTGATTGTTGGGAATTAATTTAAGCAAACCAGTCAAGACTCCCAGTAAGACAGCTGGACAGGCTCTCAGTTTCCACTATCAAAATACTGAGTCCAAAAAGAATTAGAATATTCTTCTGATAAGAATGACTGAAAACATTGAAGATGAGAATATCATCAACTGACAACCGTATGTTTGGTACCACAATTTACAGGTGAGAAAAATTTCAATGTGACAAATAAAATGCTAGTGCTTGATAGAGTTCTGAAGCATTTCCAAACCAGAATGTCATTTTTTTTAACAGCTACAGAAATATATAGTCACTTGGTCCAGAAAATAAGGGGGAAAAAACTCTTTCAAGGTGCAAGTGCACCTGGCAAGGAGGCTTTGCCCCAAGGAAAAGCTATTCCATTTTCTTCCTCAAATTTGTTTATGCTGTTCTAATATTTTTCAGCTACATTTTATTGTGTGTATTTAATTTGGCCAATTTACAGTAATCCATCCATATAACCTTTATCAATGGTAACACGTTTCTCTCGAGAATTGCCCAGAATAACATAAACCACCTTTTGGCAAATATGAAGGCTTCGCAATGTAATGGAGAATTCTACACTTCCTAATATTGAACATTCTAATTTCTTAAGTTGGACTGATCATGTGATTGCTTTCAAAAGGGATATTATGCTTCGATCCAGTGTTTTCTAACGTTTCTTTCTTTGTTGCACGTTGACATAATTAAATGAATAACTTATTTCTTTTCTACGCATTTCTTGAACCCCATCCCCCTCCCCAAACACAAACCAAAAATAAAAAATAAAACAAAAATTACAACAAAGCATAACCTTAAAAAATAATCTAGCGGTAAATGATCTCACAGAGAATATGATTATATACTTAACCATGTCCTGGACTTTTCTATCACATTAAAAGTTCTTTTGTTTCTATGACTCGGAGCAATCTTCAAACAAGCGCATCAAATTAACTTGACAACGTTTTTATTTTTTTTCCCGAAAACTAGTTTCATATCCTGAGGAGGACTTCATGTCTTTTGCCTTTATATACATATCACAGATACGAATTCAGTTGAGATAACCCAAATTGCCCTATTCACATAAAATCCTTTGTGAACTTACCTACTTGCCCAGAGAGATCAACCACAAGAAAACAACACAGATATGGTCACAAAACAATGCAATACTTTTAATCTCCTAATTCTAGATAAAGATGCACAAAAGTATATCAAAATTAGCTATATATATAAGCAAGAAACATTTTAGTTATCAGCTAACCTTTACCAATTGTAACAACAAAGACAAGCTCCTAGGTCCTTTCACTACACTGTTAGCATTAATGATATCCACTTCTGAAGAGGGGGATTAAAAATTTTGCCATGTCTCAACTAAGGCATACATTTTCCTATAAAATAATAATAACAGTTTTTTTTTTCTTTTTTTCTTTTTTTTTTTTTTGGGGGAGGGGGGGGGGGGGGGGGTGGAATGAGTGAGGGAGATCCAAGTTTGACAAGTATTCCTAAGGAAAATATTGATTAATACTATTATAAATATAGTTCTAGTTTGTGTTGAGCATACTCGTCATAAGGCATGTCCGAGCATTTCCAATTCAAATCTGCCAAAGCATCATGGTAGCTCCGGCATTCCTCTTTGTTGCGAAGACGGAACCTGCGCTCTTTGTTACACTGTGTGCACCTAACAAACTCATCACGATGACAAACTTTCCCATTGTGGGATCTGCTTGAACCATTAGCACCTTTTGATGCTTGGTTGTAATATTTGAGCAGTGCTGTCTTGTACAAAGGAACTTTCTCCCCATCAACAATAACCCAAATATTATTCTTCCATTTCCGAGATGTTTCTCTTCCAGAATGTTTCTCAAATGCAGCTGGTGTCAGCTTGTCTAATAACAAAATCCAGATATTAGCAGAAGAAACAACTGGACAACACTACAGAGAAGGCAGCAAACAAAATTGACATACTTGAGAATGCAATAAGTACCTAAAGTAGATATTAGAAGGATTGAACAATTCAAAGGCATACCAAAATTTTCAAAATCATTATTAGTAGCTAATAAAAATGTCAAGACATGGGATGCAAACATCACAAAATCCCAGTGAGTTTCAAAACATTGCAACAAATTTAAAATTACTAGCTCTTGATATTGAACGAACTAAAGCATCCATTGATCCAGTTACAGCAGATAGCTCTATCTCCCAATTTCTTGATGTTGATTAAAAGCTGGCAGTCAAATGTATCCAAATAGAATATTAAGATGGCTTTTTTGAAATACAAGTTCAGAACTACTACTCCAATCTGATTAAGAACAGGTAAACTTTAATTTTCTTTAGAATGCTTGGTACTGTCATTGGAATAAAATGTCATAAGCAAAACCAATTAAAAATCTACGAAGCTCACATAATCTTATAAGCACAGCCAGTTCAACTATCAGCTGCAGTCATGACTTTGCTCGACTAATAAAATCTCAAAAATCTGCAGAGAGTTAGCAATCGGTCTACATTGCTGCAACATTCAAGTAAGATAAATACACAGTTGCAAGAACGACACTCTAAACACCCCAAAGAATCTACAGCACAAGTAACCTCATTTAGTTAGACAACAGAAGCAGAAATGTAATGCACTGCAATATAAATTGCCATATGCATGTAGCAAGCTACAAATAACCCAAAATTCAATCGGTGGAATAGCAAACAAAAGGAGAGCTGTAAAGATGAAAATAACAAATCCTAAACAAACTCAATTCAGGCAAAATCAATTGTCGATATACACAAGATCATTCTAGCCCATGATTTGTCTAAACAGAAAGGACAGAACTCTGCCTCAGAAAACACAAACTTTACACGCAAAAACACGTCGAATGCAATGATATCACGTAGACGAATACAATGTAGGTTGTTTCATCACATCCAATATCTTTCCCATCATTCCCACCATGATTCTCATACTCACAACCAACACAATTGGCATCTTCCAATCCAAACAGCAAGAAACAACTATCCGCAATGAAGGGACTTAAGCGAGCGCGACATGGAGCTAAACCAACTCACCAAAACTCACTCTCCTAGACATATCAACATACAGAAAATGCACAAAACTCATCGCACAGATATCCATAAAAAAAACCCTCCAAAACCCGTCATTTTTATGACGTAAAACGGTGATAAACCAGATCCCTTAACAAAATTTACGCATAAAAAACACTTTTACACATGCACTCAAGACAATCTCGTTTCCAAGAAATATACACTCCTATACAAATAATATTTATATAGGAAAAGAAAGGAAGAAATATGGGAGATTGAAGGAGAGACCTTCTTGACAACCAGGGGTGCATTCACACGAGATTTCAAGAAAACCAGAAGAGAAAACCCTAAGACGACCTACAGCATCCCCATAGCGATGGCTAGTGCAGCCACACGTCAGCTCAACGTAATCATCGCCCCTTTTCAACCCACTAATATCTCCAACCTCTTCTTCGCTAAACAACATCGAACCAACCCCATTATTATTACTATTATTAACTGCAGCCTCCACCTCCATCTCTAGAAAACTCTGACCAAAAAAAGAAAGAAACCCAAAAGAGGGTTTATCATCAGAGAAATGGTCAGAAAACAACAAAAAGAATCGAAAAAAACAAATGGGTTTTTAGCCCACTTGCGTCATATTAGTGACTAGTATATGTATATGTGTCCTTACATGAATGCTGCTTTTCTTCCGTAGTTGTGAGATTACAAATGGAAGAAAGACCCAGAAGGATGGAATGGAGTTTTCGGGTGGGGGGAAATCTCCTCAGTGAGCACGCATCTGCCGAGGAATAAGCCCCACCCAGAGAGAGATCTGAAAAGGAGGAGAGGATGCGTGATGTATTTTCTGTGCCGCTATATAGACAGAAGACTTAGTGTGTGTGTGGGTGACTCTGTGTGTGTGTGTGTGGGATATGTGTGATTGTGTGTGAGAGAGAGAAAGAAAGAGAGAGAATCAAAGATAGGTTTTTTATTTTTGGGGTTTTTTATTATTTTTAATTTTTGGGTTCGGTTTTAGGGGAGGAAAGGGAATTGAATAGTTCGTAGTGAATGAGCTGGATAAAGTTTGCAACAAGTAAAATTTTTCTTTTTTTTTTTTGGGTAAAAAACTGATTTTTTTTTTTTTCTTTTGAGTCGTTTTCAGCTCCAACCAGAGGTGGGAAGGTGGGAAGACTGAAGAGAAACGAGAGGTCATTATATTGTTTTCAAAAGACTTTAAGGATTGGATTGGAGAGACGTATTAATAGTTGCATGACAAACAGGGATTTGAGAGTTGGGGGTTACTGGTTTGAGGTGTAGTGGAGAGAGAAGTTGGTATGGGGGGGTTTTGCAGATGTGGGGAAAATGAAAATCCTTTCAGTTTCAGAGAGTTTTTGGCTGGGTTTTTTGTGTGGGGGGGTGCGAAGGGGGCGGGGAGGGGAAGAGGACGAGGTTTTATTGAGAATTGTACTTTTTGTGCCATAGTTTATAGTATTTTACTGTACTTTTGTGTGGAGATTTAGGCACTGTTTACAACTTTTATATGATGGTTTTCTGTCTTTTTATTTACTGCTCTACAGTAAAAAAATTTACTTGTCTTTTGTACTTTGGGTTGTGGGACAGAGATGGGTATTAGTAGTCGTATAAGCCCCATGAGGTGAAAGCTGGTACTGCTGGGGTGGAATCAGCCTAGCACCGTAGCACGGTCACAATGGGGGGAAAAAGAGGACTTGGATATAAAAATTGGTCATATATCCACGAGGTTAAGGATGAAACTTGAAAATGGTGATTGCCTAGATGATGAATAGATGGTGGTTGAGCTCTGAAGTACTATGTATTTTTTTTTTGGTATTCAGAGCTTTATTCTATGGAATGGTGATATTTGTTGCATGCTCAGCCGCGTAAGGCTACTGTCTTTTGGCTTGATTGATAATGGACAACCTAATAGCTCTATTCTTTAAAATATGTGGTATATAGTTTTGTTTAGGTTGTAAAGATTCTTCTACTGGAGAGTTTTATGTGGTTTTTGGTCTCTATTTCTTGGTTCTGTTGATGATTATACATGTCATAAGGAGGACTTGAAAATTAGTGGTTTGTACTATTAATTAATGCTTCATTTAAACGCAAAGTTTCATTACATAATGCTTTTTCACGAGTTCTTCTTGGTAACTTTTTGCCCGTTACACTTTGATTCTGTAATTCAATTCATTCTATTTTTGGCTTATGATATTTTGTGCAACATTTGAATGCATTTTTCCTGTGCTTTTTCATGAGTTCTTTATTGGGACAAGACATGACGTGGTGGTTTTCTTTTTTAACGTTTCTTTCTGGTATCCACAAATGGAGAACAATCAAGAATTCATGGGAAACAACACTTTCACCACTTTTATGCCGGTAATGAATCTCTATTTTTGCATGAATAATTGCAAGGACTAATATGGCAAACATCCCATTTTGTAACTATGCTTTGTGCGTCGCAATTGAAGGCTGGTCCTAAACAAAGTTATGGTAAGATTAAAGGATGTTATCATACTTATTTGTCTGGCATAGTAACGTACTCAAGATTTTTTTTTTTTCAATTCTTGTATGGTCAAGATTCATTCATTTTCTATTTTACCAAAAATTTTATACTGGTTGCGTCACGTTATCTAACATACGGGGCAAATGCACTAAGTCATATAAGAGGTTATCTAACATATGGGGCAATTGCACTAAGTCATATAAGGGATTACATCCACATATATATAGAACACCAAAGTGTTTGAATGCCCATGTGACGATGTCTATCTTTCCAGCAGAAGGAGCCGACTATAGTGTGTACAGCTGAGGATATATGGCTATGTGCCATCATCAATCAATATGCTTAATAAAGTAGATAAGTAGGTTTGGTCACAGCAAAGTTGCTAAAGATTAGTGGCCTTTCGTTGCACCCCCGGCCTCTTTATATGGAATCATATACCATATATCCTTGTTTCTTTCATGTGCTCTACACATTTATAACTTCAAGAACTACATATAGCTTCTTTCTCTTTTTTTTTTTTGAGGCTCAATCTCTGTAAGATTTCAGATACGACCCTCCACCCATAAACACCTCAGGGGTCAGGAGGACCACCAGCAGGATCACTTTATTAAACTATTGTTCAAATCTTCTTCATGGCCGAATCATGTTGCACAACTTTTTGTGTATTTTTCTGATCATTTTTCCAGTGACGTGCGCCGCCAATTAATGTAAAATGATGGAGCAGAGATTTACTACAAGCTAAGCTGCTTCTTGCCGACTAGATATGTAATCATTAATCCAACGTTATATTTTTTGTTGCCAAGATGCAAAAGCCAAAAGCATAGGAAGTACACTTGACTTCTTGAGTTTGAAGCAAAATGTTTCAAGAGGATTCGAGGCTGAAGATGCAAACTGCATAGCTAAAACTTTATGTTGTTTTTTGAAGTGGGATAGTCTGATAGATAGACTGGTGATTTTCAGAGGGGAGAGTTCAAGTTGTCTGTAAAGGGTGTTTTGAGTCTGATTAAAGGTGGCTTTGTGCTCTGGGCTTGCTTTTTTGTTGTCTTTTCCAATCATGTTTGACCTTTCTCATTATGATATGTTCAACTTGCAGTCAATAACAACATACACATACACACACCCACACACACACACACAGAAGCACACATAAATACACACGCACAAGCACGCATAAGTACACACCTCCTAGCTGATATATATCAAGATGTCAATTCTCAGTTTTCTGTGGCAGCAGCCACATTTGCAAACTAAGGTTCCCTGTCAATGAATGGAGTCGGTTGTGGTTTCACTTTTACTCCTCCAATGAAGCATATTTGTCTTCTGGTTACAGCATCAGAACATTAAAATTTAGAGGAAATGATGAAGAGAAAAAGCTGAAAGTCCTTTCCATTTAATGAAACATAAAACCACTTATCCCTCATCATTTCTTGAATCAAATCTGTTAAAATCTGGTCTATCTTGCTCAATAAATTTGGCTGACTTGGCGGCATTGACGACTTTAGGCATTCCAACTGTATGCCTGCAAGGCTGCAACACAATTAAAGCCCTAGAAAACTAATAATGCTTTTTGGCTTCGAGAGTTAAGGCTAGCTAGTTTTGAGTTCATCCCCTTGAGTACTTTGTAATCAAAAGAAAAAGGACCAAGCAAAACTGTTATGTTTTATAAACTGAACAAGGTACTATGTTTTACTGTTGCTGATAAAAGTTGAACAGTTGATGGTAAAAATATATGATCATGACAGATTTAATTAGTCAAGTTTCCACATAAATTGTATCAAATTTTTCATATTTTGTCACATACATAAAATGTTTTGAAGTGTATGCCAATTCTTCTAATGATTTAATTAATTTAGCCACACCATAATTTGATGAAATTTGAGAACATGACCTCAGATTTGTTCGAGAAAATCTGTGGATCGAATTGAACCATGTTTTTCATCCCAAAAAAGGGCTGGTTGTTGACTTGGCGATGTTGACATTTGGCACGTGAAGAATTGAATTTTGGTGACTGGTTATTCCAAGAATTAATTAAAGATCAATTTATCTAACAAGTGGACTATTGAAGTTTTAGTATTCTTTTCTTTATTGTAGTTTAGTAAGTAGTCTTTTCTTTATTGAAGTTTTAGTATTCTTTTCTTTCTTATCCTGCTCCTTTAACTGGCATGAAATTACTAAGAGATGCTGTAATTTATACATTGGATTCTTCCTGAAATCCACCAAATTTCCAGCTTGACGGTTGGCCTACCATTTTGAATTGCATTACCATTTCTATTGACCTTACATGTTGAATGTCATTGCAAGTAACTTTACAAATTTATAATCTTGTATTGTTTCCATCCACCTAACTTATTTGTCTCCCTTGACTACAATTTCTCTTTAATCATCAGATTCCAATGGACAGCTACCCATTCTAGTTTAGGTCCTATTAAAATTTGCTTTAGGTTTTTAAAATTGTTTAAACGATCGAGTGCTTTCTTGAAAGTCCTTCAAATTGTTTACGGCCTTATCTGGTTGGTAAGAAGAAAGAAAGTTAATTTGGAATATAATTTATTGGAATGAAATTTTGCAAAAGAATATTTCTATATCATGCTTGAACGCTTTTAAGATCTTGATAGAAAGGAAAGCTGTGCAGATTCTTATTTTAACATTTGTTTAGAATAATGTAAGATGATATGTAATATACATTCACATTAGATTGTCACACATATCCTTACAAGTATAATGTGGAGAAAATTTTTATTCAATAATTTACTTTGTAATACATGTCTAAATGAAGATATAATCAACAAACATTATGTTTCTTCATCTTTGATCTCTACCTTGAATTTTAACTACATTTAATAGATAAATAATAACTATTTATTTTGTAAAAAAAAATTGTTGATGAATTTTAAAAGTTAACAAATATGAAACAGAAAAGTTATAAACTAGTTGCGAGTTAGAACACATAATTTTCATTTCTAAGGTAAAATAAGTGAATGCAAGTTAAAATCACTAATAATGCAATAGATAATTCAGAAGAAACAAATAAAAATTGAGACGACAGAGTTTGCAATAAAGATAATTATTGCTACTTAAATATGACATAGAAATAGGATGAGTAAGAGGGAAGGGTTACAATGTCTAGCAATTATTTTTAGATTAAAATTTGGAGGAACGTAATCAAAGTACCAATTATTTTTTAGATTAAAATTTTGAGAGAATTAATCACAGTACCGATAAGACGTAAAGATTTATAATATTCAGATTGTTGACTTATTTTTCATGTTTTGAGAAATATTTTTACTTTCTTAATATGAAAAAAATAATGAATTTAAATTTTAAGACAAACTTATTTTTCCTTATCAAAATTCTCAGCAACAAAACAAAAAAAGGTTATTATTAAAAAAAGACATCTCAAAAAACTAAAAGAAGGGGGTAAAACAAAGAATAATAAAACTTCAAAAAGAAAAACTTTAATACGAACAAAGTAGTATCAAATTGTTTCAAGTAATCTACTTGCAACGGATTAAAGAATTTGGTAGTAGTCTTAATATGAACAAAGTACTATCAACTTGTTTTAAATAATGTACTTACAATAGATCATAGAATTTAGCAGCATTCCATGACCAACCTAGTTCATTAAGTTGGTCAATGGAACATTTGAAATTGTGACTGTTAATGCGTTAAAAACCACCCTAAGAAGTTGATGCATATAATGATTACCACTGAAATATTAATCGGTTTGACTGATCACTTCCAATTGAACAAGAGAATAAGAAGTATAATTGCTTAGATTTGAGCCGCAATGATCATTGTTGTTATCATATTTGTCGATCTTTGTACATCTGTGTACATTTTTAGGCAGCTGTGGACTCCAAGGTACTAATGCTTGGACCCTGCGTTTTGTTTCAAAAGATTTGACTCCCACATCTCTATCACGGGTCACCTTATCCAAAAAGCTTGTTTAATTCAACATCGAAGTGGAACTTAGCCAAAAAAATAATGAAGAAGAAGGAGATTAAAAAAGAAAAGAAAAGAAAAGAAACGTGGAATTTAATTTCAAATGTTCCACAATTCAATCGAGCTATCAAAAGAACCTAGAACAAAAATAATTAAGGGTTTAAAAATGTCTCTTCCTTTAAGAACTTTCTTGTTGTATAGTCAATAAGTTCAACATCATATACTAGTATTTTTCTTTTCTTAATTCGATTATCATTATAAGTAGTCTTTTGAACATGTATATAGGGAATGCTAACTAATTTACCTCTCTAACTCATAATATATCTTACTTTTAGAACACGATAATTGTATCGATAGAAATAGAACTAGGACTTCAAGAATACAATTCTTGAGCACCTAGGAACCTCTATTGAAAAGAAAATTGCACAGAAAATCGCACTGAAATGAGCAAAGTAATTGAACCAAGAAGTAGCAACGATACATATTAGTTTTCGGCCTCTGATGCTTAGTGGATCTGTCGGCAGGGCAGCTCCCTCTTCATGATGCCAATGCAATGATGCATGTATTTCTTGTTCGTTAGTTCTTTTTTCAAAAGTGTTTTTCGTCTAGATACAGAAAATTTTTTCTCTTTAAACAGGTTTATCTCCAATGCCCTCCAGTTTTCTTGACTTTGAAAAGTCTCACATTTCACCTGCTTGTGAAGTGGTCCAAAAACTCGTTTCAATCGACATTTTACTCAGATTTCCTTTAATGTGTAGTGATAGTGAATTGGTCACTTGCCCAAATTCTATCAGAACTTCAAAAGAAAAAAGAATTATACTAGTCAAAAAGATCCTTCTAATTTTCATGAAGAGTTTCTCTTTGATAGGACTAGACTAAAAAAATAAAATTTGATGAATGAACTAGTTCAATCATCAATCATAAGTTAAAATTTATACTTTAGTTTGAATAAAAGATGCAAAAGAGTTTAATGCAAGTGGTATTTTTATATTACAAAAAGGTGAAATTGCTATCAACGACAGTGTCCCATATGCTACATGTACTTCGGTAGCAACCAACAAGTATGATATTCTTGCATATTTAAGGGAGATTCTTATATGGATCGGTTTATGTGTTTTCACTTGTAAATTTTATAGTTTAAAAGAGAGGCAGTGAGTATATTAATACATGCTGATATAAGAAAATAATATAAAAATGTTAATGTGACTCTTTTTTAAATTATAAAGTCCACGTATAAAACCACTAACCATATCCATATAAATGTGGTAATTAACTGTAGATGTGGTAAGTGTGTGAGAATTATCTCTCAAGAACCTAAAATCAACTGGTTCTATTTTCTGAGAATTGAGGATGATCCATAGGGGTAAATGTGGATGGAGACCATAGATATTACACTGTGTGACGTTCTTGCTCTCCTCAGATTATCTTACAGCAAGGATTTCCTTACTTGATAAGTAATTAATGAATTCACGACATTAACTATAATAAGTTAGTCACACAAGTTGCCTTAAATTATTCCAGCAGGGGTCTTTTAATTTTGCTTCGGCCTGAAATGGATAATTTCAAGAGAGAGATGCCCTATCATATTAATACCTACTTATCAATTTTTAATAAAGGACAGATAAAACAAAAAAAAAAGTTTTTTTTTAAAAACGGGTACTATGGTGCACTTAATAAGATATACAACTTACAAATTTTTAAGCATGCATTTACATTATTTTTCTCTTTTGTATTTAAACACACACTTAGTTTCATATCACTGTAGCCAAAAAATTAACTTCTAATGCCCCTGTTGTTGAGTGGCAGGGGATCTTCTTAGACAACGATCTCCCCCCCCCCCCCCCCAAAAAAAAAAAAAAAACCAAAATCCCCTAGCAAAAAAAAAAAAAGAAAAAAACAATTATTTAAGATGTTTCATATCTTTCACTGCTATAATTAAGCCAGTAATTGAAGAGAAAGTTTTGATTATTACATGTTGCTTAGGCATCTGAAGGCGGTTTCTGACCATATTCTGAATAAATTTTGTGTAGGTTTAATCGCATTGGAGCACGATTTGTTTTCTTTAGTGCATTGAGGCCAATATTGAAGAAGCTGTCTTTATAGCAGCCCCCGAAAAGTTAACCATGCATGCACAATTAAATCTGAGGTGGCAATGCTAGTGGTCTTCCTTAACGAGCATTAGGTAGGAAAATCGTTCGTTGCATTAAATTTGCAAAAGATGAGGCTTAACTAGTGTCCTATACCTCTTTTTTTTTTTTTTTTTTCCTAATTGGCAACATCTATCCTACTTGTACTCCTATTTTAGCCTATTCTATTAGAGAGGGTTCAACTTGGCTCTGAAACTGATAGGGTCTAAATCATCATCGAACCCGATAGGTACACTATATACCCGTATAAATTTTGTTATAAGAGACAATGTTTAAACAATTTACCTCTGACTCTGCAAAGACTCAAGTTTTTTTGTAGTGGCCAACAGTCCAAAGGCTGTTGGTTTAAATAAAATCATGTGCAACTTACAAGCATTTTGGGTGTTTTTTTTTCTACACACTCTCTCTCTCTCTAGGATTAACTACGAGGCTCTAACTATTCTCTTGGTAATTTGTACCTGAAATCTATAAATAATAGATAAAATATTTTATTAGCCAAACTACATTTCGTTGTCTAAGCCACTAATTTCATTCCCGAAATCTATAAGTCATAGGTAAAATATTTTATCAATTATATTGCATTTCGTTGTGTAAATATATGAGTTATTTGGTGGCACTAATGCAATTCATTGATGTCTTTATTGTGTGGTCTTTAGGTACGAGTTCGAATTTCACTCCTCCTCCTTATACAAATTCCCCAAAAAAAAAAAAAAAAAAAGAAGTTTTCCCGTTGGAAAGTTAGATAATTTCAGATACTTTGCCCCTAATCTCCAAATCCGGTCTCAATGTAATATGGTTTGCAAGCTAATCATTGTTCACAACATTCTAGTATGTGTAGTACTGTTTTTTTTTTTTTTCTCTAGAATCTAAATGATGAACATTGAAAAAAAAAAAAAAAAAAAGGAAGTAGGCATGGACTTTGTCAATTGTAGAGTAGGGGTGGGCATGAGTTGAGTACCCGCCTCGAAAGGAATTTGATTGACCTGATTCTAACCTGTTAGATTAGCAATTTTTTGAACCTAATCTGACCCTAATGCCTCAGTACCCGAAAAATAATTTATGTCCTTAACCTTACTCTACAATCACTCCTGAAATAGAGGCCCTGCAGGAAATTAAGTTGTGTTATTTATGCATAAGGCGAAAAGTAATTAGTATGGCCTATTGCAATGATTATTTTCTTCATCTAATAAATCTCTGTGTATGTCTTTTCAATCTTTTCCAGTACGAATTTAATGTTTCAACCTTTTTTTGGGCTAAAATTTTGCTGCCACAATATTTTTTTTATCAAACTTATACTATTAAATCAGGAGAAGGAAATTATATTGGTAAGATTCGAATCATTAACTTCTGGGATAGAGTCATAGAATTCTAGTCACTCCACCCTTTATTCATTCCCACTATCAGCAATATTTTATACACATGAAAATACGCCAACTATATAGGAGGTACACATGAATTTTATGTTGACGATATAAAACAACATCATTTTTGCCAAAAATTCTTTCCATAACCTCGATTAGACATCCAACATTGACTAATCAAGTTCAATGGTAGACAGTTGTAATTTATTACCCAATAGAAGTGACTGTAATTAAACAATAGAATATAAGAAGAATTGGTGTCTTACGTGCATAATTCCAGCACTAGCCAAACTTGAGGTTGATCAATGAGGCCTGTGTGACCAGATCTCGATGCTAATTGTCGAAAGTCTTCTCTTTCTTGTCACCTCCACACTGTTTTGCCGTAGGCCCAAAATTAAGCAACAGGCACTCCAAAGAATCTTAATCAGTTTATAATCACCTAATTATGAATTGACCTTTTCTAATATTTGGTTACAAAAGGTGCTATCAACAACGATAGCTAATTAATTCTCTCCCACATCACACCATAAACATCACTATTAAACAAGACAACTCATCCCATAGGGAGGTTTAGAGCAAGTTAAGAAATCTTTAGTGGATAAATTTTCAAGATTAACCAAGAAACCGGCACCTTTAATATCAACAATCTTAGTACTTATTCTCAATAGATTTCAATTTTTGTAAAAATTGATTTTAGAAAAGGCAAAAATCAGAATCTGATTTTAGAAAAGCTAAAAATCAAAATCTAAAGAGATGTTCCTGATTTTAGCTTGAAAAAATACAAAATAAGGTAAAAAAAAAAAAAAACAGTAGTTGAGAACATAGATTTTCAAGATTAGATCTAAAAGCAGGTAATTAAAATGTTAAGAACATGCTCTCAATGGGATTAATTAGTTCCACAATATTGAAAAAATATTAGTGTAAAGTATTAAATATTCAAGTTTACAATAGCTCAACTGTGCTTTAATTAACTAATATTTTCTGCTCCTATTCCTGACTCATCCACTTCTGTTTCAAAATTATGTATATACTTTTTTGGGAAGAAAAATCAAGTTCCTTATAAAATATATTTTAATCAAGTTATTATTTTATCAAGTTCTTTATTTTATTGGTTGAATAATCAATTTCCTTATTTCTATTTTATTCACAAATAACTGCCCCTGTAAGAGTAGTATCACTTCAGGATCTACTTTTTAATTTGTTTTCACAATTCACAAGACACACAAGCACAAAAGCGTCAGCACTTATACTAGCATCAGAATCTGATCTCGCTTTTCTGTACGGCCCAGATTCAAAATTGCCTGCAGGCGGATATGCTCGCCGTCGTTCCGCTACTTTTCTTTATTCCTCCAGCCCACAAAGCCAACCGGATTCAGGGCGGGTCCAATTAAGCTTGGATCCCATTTATTCGATTGTGTAATTTCTCAGCAAATTACTGTATATCTACACAAAATTATTATTATTCAGTAATTTAATTTTCATGAACAAACTAATCAATCACTCGCTTTCACCAAATTGTGATAATTTACGATTTTTTTTGTCTTAATTAGTTTCAATAAAAGGTCCAATAACCACCAAACTTCGAGTAAAATTATCGATAATTATGTTAAAAGATCTCATTAGCTTAATTGCGACTAAATGCTGATTTAACAACTAGTAAAGCCATGTTTTGCCCCTTCTCTCCTTTTGTGACACATTAATGTGCTAAAAGAATAAGAAAAAGAAAATTAATACAATTTAATTAATAAATTTTTATTTCGTGATATGGGATATAAGATGCATTCAATATTTACAACCTAAATCCAATCATATTTCCAATTTTCCATAATTTTAGTAAATAAAAACAATATACTTTGTTGGGCATATAGACTAATACTTTGTTTGCTTTCAATTCTCGATAGTAGTAATGGTTGGTAGAATTGAGAGTTTTAGTTGACTCTCCTGCTTAATTTTTCTAGATAATTTCACATACTTCTCTTAAGGTTTGTCATAATTGCACTTGCTTCCTTTAAGGTTTTCACAATTACACATATGCCCTCTGTATTTATATTTTTTATAACAAACAAGTTCATTTTAATAAAATAACCCAAAAATACTAACCAAACACCTTAAAATATCTTTAATTGCTTTTAAATTGGTAATCTCTTTCTCGTTAATATATTTGTTTGTGAAATTTTGATAGATAAAATAAATTTATTTAGATTAGTCAAATAATTGAGTTTAGGCGAAGTACTATTCGGAGGATATTGAAAATTTGATGTAAGAATATAAGTCATTTTGACATTTTTATAAATAAATAATTAATTTTTTAAGATTTATTTATCTTTTTTATAAACAATTAAAGATATTTTATAGTGTTTGATTAGTGTTTTTAGGTTATATTATCAAAATGAACTTATTTGTTATATAAAAAATATAAACATAGAGGGTATATTTGTAATTTTCAAAACCTTAAGGGAGCATGTGCTATTATGAGAAATTTCAGGGGAAGCATGTAAAATTATCCCTAATTTTTCTTATCATTCGACAGGATATGGACGTGGCATTACACAGCTCTTATTGTTTTGCCTGGGTGCCTAAATAACGGCCAACAATTTTGGTTGAATAGTCCACCAACTATATAGCATTTTTGTCCATATAGATGTCAATAGTGACAACTTTATAAGTTAGTACAGATTGTCAAATTGTACTACAAGAATTAGGTTTGTTTGGTATTATCTTTTCAAATTATGTACTACAAGAATTCGGTTTGTTTGGTATTATCTTTTCAAATTATGTTTTCAGAAAATTTTAAGCATGTTTTCCAATAACCTTTAAACTTTACATATACATTTACAAAAAAAAAAATTTTAAATTGTTACAATCATGTTTTTGAAAAAGCAATTAAAAAAAAAGCATTCGAAAGAAATTCTTTGAGAATTAAGTGACCCATTAAAATTTTAGTAAAATAAGAGAAATAAGTGTTAGTGGTTCATTTTTAATTTTCTCTCCCCGTGAATATGAAATTTTAAGAGTGTTTTTGCTCATATTAGCATAATTTTTATTTTTTTACTGATATTGCTTAGTTTAATCTAATTTCCTCATTCAAATGTCCTTGTTAAGTAGTGCCTGAGAATTTTTATAAGAAATTAGTATATTATTTGGACTTTTTTTTTTTGAAGAAATTTGGACTTGTTTTTTGAGAAGACGTTTTTAGAAAATTTTAAACATGTTTTTAAACTATCTTTTTTATCTCATGCACATGTTTACCAAAACGAATCATTAAAGATGCTATAGTAATGTTTTTGAAAAAATAAATTGTTAAAAAACAACTATGCAAACGAAGTGAATAATTCTAATCTTTGAATATAGTTGCCCTACTAGGCTCTAGTTAACAATATGCTTTAACTTCGAAATAGAGATTTATCCTGGCCCAAATTCTAATTATAGACTAATACTAAAAGGATGTGCTTTCTCAAGATAGATTTAATTAGGTGATGGTCCAAAATGATCCATCCACTAATGCCTACTCGTCATTAGGGGCTATATACATGTAAAATTTATAATTCAGGTTAGTTGATTGGGACATCAGTTTGGTATTGTTAGGAGCAAGTCTGACCGCCAAGCTCTTCTAATTTTCCTTTGTTCTTGTGAGATTTGGAATCTCTCTCGGATATTAAAAAAATAAAAATTGTATATCTATTTCTAATAAACATTAAAGTTTTTCCCATGACCAACTTACACTACTTGTTAATGCAATTAAAAAAAATAAATAAAACTACGTTGTGCAATTGCTAACAACAGTTGCCATACCTGAATTCAGTTAAATTTGAATTATTTATCAAGCATTCATACGACCCAAATGGATTTTAGGGATATCTCTATTTACATTTGTATGTTGTGTGTTGTATTTTGGAATGTTACACCTTTGCAAATGATATTCAAGAAAGTATTACAAACTCTTTCAGTAGATAATATATTCAATGTAACAGTTGTAGCATGTTAAATTATCCAGCAAGACTTGTCTCGTGAAAATATCTGAAGTTAAGGGGACAATGTTGCAGTCAAACCTTAACTTTTTTACTGATGGATTATGTTGGATATCCTAAATATTTTTTCCTTGTAGCGTTCAACAAATTAGATGTACATTGATTAATTTAAAATAATTAAATTGAATGTGGGACAAAAATGTAGTAGTAAGATGGATGTAGCAGCTTACTAGCTTTCTCTTTTTTTGTTCTTTATATTTGTTTATCATGTATAATATAATGTGGTTTGTGTTTGTACTTGCGTCTGGTAAGAATGTGACGACAAATTGATGATTATCATCAAATATAATTTCTCTCAAATGAAAGATTAATTGCCATTAGACATCACAAACAAGCAATTTCAAATGTGAAAGAACCCAAATTGAATACATCAACTTAGTTTTGCCTTCATCTCATATTCATGAAACCTGGATCAACATCTCATAATTTTAATACAATTAATGCAATTTTTTTTTATCATTTTATTAATGATATCCCTTTTGTTTTCAACATATGCAATTTGCAAATGAACCAAGCCCTTGTATTGTCTCTCGTGCCGTTGCCAAATGTAAGCAGTGAAATTCAACACTTTGTATCACAAATCACACAAAAAATTTATACAAATTGCTTTCTCTTCTTGTATCACAAATCACACAAAAAATTTATACAAATTGCTTTCTCTTCTTGAATATTTTCTTTGAGGATGAGGACAGTGATGTTTCGATTCTAGACGTACGGCCTCTTAAAGCATCAGTGTCACTATTTAGAAAATATGAACCAATTATTTTTTAGAGATAAATTTGTAAACCTTCTTAAGGTTTTTGAAAATTTTATTTAGTGCTCGTCTAATTTAAAATATTACACTGACCTCTCCTAATTTTACTATGTGTCATAATACTTAAAAAAACAACACACTTTTAATTGAAAATTCTAAACTACCCTTCTGCTAAAATGTTTACCCTATACCATCTTTTCAAAACCACCACCACCACCAACACTTCCTTTATGGTCGTGAGAAAGAAACAATGAAGAGGGATATTTGGACAGGTAATGAAATTAAACTGCAATATCTATAAGGTTATTATAGTCATTTGTACTCAAGAGAAGTTATATGATATTTCAAATTAAAGGGGTGCTAATTGAATGTCGAAAACTCGAGGGGATATTTATGAAATTATCCCTTTTCTCGTAGAAAAAGGCTAGGTTGTGGGGATGATAAACGCGAAACTTTTTTTTTTTTTTTTTTGGAGGAAAAGACTAAGTGGTTTTACACATGCCATCGTTTAACCTTTTTCATGTTTTAGGTAGGAAATTAGAGTATTTCTACGACTTTGGGGGAAATCAACACTCCTAAATTCTTCATGTACAAAAGAAAACAACATAGTTGGACAAGGGTGCAATGAGTGCAAGAATGAAAAATTGAAGTAAACGCTCTCACCAACTTTCACGCTACAATCAGATTGGGGAGAAAAGAACACTCGTTACTGGAAATATAGGAATTTTTACAAGTGAGACAATCATGTAGCAGAGTCAGCTTCCACATATGAAGAAGAGATATTAAGGAATAAAGCACTTCCACTACATCCCTTTAATTCTCGGACCACAGCCATATCACAAGGTGCAATTTCCAGGTCACTATAGCAAAACCAACAACCAAATTTCATTAGCAATTAGGATCAATAATTTAACCATTGTTTGACCAAGCTTTCAAAAACAACAAGAGAGGACATTTTTACAAGCTGCAATTATAACTTGTAACAAGTTTACTAGGAAACCAATGAAGTCCGAGGTTTTTGGTCGTCGATCTTATAGTGGAGCAAATTCCCAAACATCAGCAGTGTAGATCACTTAGGGCGATTTGTGGTTCAATCTAAAGCATGTCACCAAGCTCTAAACACAATTCGCAGCAATATACTCTGTCAAGAAAATAAAGAAATTTAAGTTAATTTTATACGACCTAATTAGGGTCAAAGCTAACTTGATTTAAATCAAATCAAGAATCGATTTATATTATTTTCACGACTGCTGATCTCTTATCTAACTCGTAACTTACTATTTATGTAATCAAGAATCGAATTATATTATTTTTGCGACCGCTTATCTCGTAATTGCACTCCAGTATAAGTGTAACAAGATCATGCAAAATTTGTGTAACTATTTCATGACCAAATAAGAGTAATTAGGTCAGAAAAGCTTTGAATAAAAGATAATAGAACGCAACGTGGGGGATTGGATTTCTCAATTTCATTGTTTGCCGTCGTCGTGCAATCGTCTCGTGTGGGATAACACCGTTTGCAAAGGCCCACTGAATATTTATTCCAAGTACAATAGGACAGGTGTAAAAAAACCATAGTGTCTGCGGACCGACAATTTTGAGTTCAGACGAATAAAGGCCACCTTTTGAATCTCTTGAGGTTTCCGTCCACATGATAGCGATTGAACATAGAAACACAATACAATGACTGGTTTTTGTGCAATAAATGCACGAACAAACATATAAACAAATGTATCTGAATGATGTGGAAAGAAAATTATTGATTTCTGATTAACTAAATGATTATAGACATGCTAGTACAATTCAAGAAAGTGTTAAAAAAGGCCATTTTAAATCCAGTTGAATTTTGATGGTCCCTATTAAAAAAATTGGTTGAAATTTGTGATTGCCAATTTCGAGAGTCTCGGATTAAATCACTGGCCATGGTTTTAGTGAAGAATTATCATAGTAATAAGAATTCCTAGTATATGGTTTTAATAAGTAGCATTCAATTAATTTTTTTTTTTTGTGGGAATGATTCGCAATGAAACAATTCTTTTGGGATACCTTAAACACTAAAAGTTATTTGGAAGAATTTCCATTCTAAAATCCAACAAGTATGTGTAGAAACAATAATACGTTAAAGTATTTTATTCGAAGAAAACTTACTTTATTATTCATAAAAGAACACAATTAAGACTATCTTTTTGGTGCATTATAAAGGGATCCTTTTAGCTAAAGCTAATGAAATTAGATACCTGAAATTTATGGCAAGCTAGAAAGGGAAATATTCAAAAAATAAAATGAAAAACCATTAAATGCCAAAGGCAAATCATGGTGATATCTACAACTCCATGAGGAAGGTGACATTATTCATATAACTATCTATTTTTCTTTTGAAAGGCAGGAACGTGACATTGGATTTAGAAACTAATAAAGATGTGATAAGATGAGCAATATAGATGTTAGGTTCGACCCTCATCTACCACTTTTTGTTTAACTCTTTTATATTAACCCAAAAAGGAATTTTATTAAAATATTTCCTAATTGTTTAATGACCCTCTAATTCCTAATTTCTATGGCGTAAAAAGAGCAAATTAGTGCCATTCTTGAAGTATTTAACATACTCTTTTGCTAAATTTCTTGTATCCAGAATCACCAATAAATTTGGATATCACACTTTAGTAAGTTTTTCTTGCATAGGAATATATTCTTCAATCTTTTTTTTTTTTCTAAAACTTGTCCTATATGAAAATTTATGGAATTTTAATTTGTACTATTTGGAAGATTTTTCACATTTTAGACAGAAAATGTTGTTAAAAACAAATGTAAGCAAAATATAGGTAATAAAATATTTATGGAGGTTAGTAGTATTTATTTATTTTTTGTGAGAAGGTATAATTTTCTGGAGAACAACTTAAATATATATATTTTTAAACGAAACATAATTTGGATATAGTGGAAAATGACTTCTGAAAATGCCATGTCCAACCACCTTTATTGGTTGTGAATAGAAAAGCTCTCAAATGCTGAGATTTTCGTCATGGGCGGATGTAAATTAATATATAAATTTTCCATAACATTTTGAAAAGATGAATATTATTGAGCTTACAAACAAACATAGCGGAATTTTAATTTTACTTTTATTAAGGTTGGCTAGAAGAACTTGTCAACTTCATTTTAGGTGACTCTATAATTCAAAATTTTCTTTAATTTAGCACTATAATGCATGCAGTCTCACAATGGTAAATTTTCTTTTTTGAAATCAACTATTTTTAGTGCCTTGTAAACATGACAGTGGTTGATTTTGGATTCTGTGAATTTATCAATAATCTTCCCAAGCCCGAGGTAGAAAAGTTTGTTATTTAATGTCGCCTCTGTTTGGATGATTATTTTTTAGAATAATTTAAAAAAATATTACTATAATAGTTTAAAATTTTTTCTCGATAAATATGTTCTTGAAATAAAAGATTAAGTTAAAAAAAACGTCAAACAACATGTTTGGGGTTTTAAAAAACATGTACTTAAAAAAAAAAAATAACAGAGCCGGTTTCAAAGAAATAGTTAGAGTTCGCCATGGCCCCAAGTTGAGGACCCTCTTTCAGATTGTCAGTTTTGGCTTAAATCTGTTAAAGAGGTAAATCCAAAAGGCCAATATTACACCTTCATTGTCAACCCACCTATAAACCTGCCATTAATTCTTGAACATTGGTTTAATGTTTTTGGCTTTCCTTTTCGAGCTTTTTTCTTTCTAGCTTACAATTAATTTCAGGGATCTAACTTTCTTTCTTCAGCTTGAGTTAAAAAAAATATTTATAGTATTAAATAAATTAGTTGAATTTGAATAAATATTAAAATAGTACACTGGATTCAAAGTCAAATTAGCGGTCTTACAAATTAAACTTGAGCCAACTTCAGTTATGGATGCTTTAAATTGGAATGGTTTCAAGCCCCACAATTTCACTTTTAAACGGCTCAAATTCACAGGCATTTAAATCCTGTTTCTTGTAGTATATCAGATGGTACAATAAAATAGAAATCATCCTTAGCAAAAGGAAAATTTTCAGAAAATTGGAAATACTTTTCAACGTTCAAAACCGAAACAAGATAATTTATGGGCTCTATTTTTTCATTTACACGCTTGTCTTTTTATTTTTAATTACATGAAATGTATCAAGAAATTATTATGTACATACAAAAATATAGAGTTTTATAAGTGTGGGACAATAAGATGAAATACAAACTCGAGATCTCATGATCAGGGATTTTATACTTTTAAATATATACTTTTGTGAAAATTATTTTTTATTAAGAATCATTTTTGAAACTATAATATTATAATAAGTAAGAATATGCACTATCTTTTTTTTTTTTTTTTTGAGCTAAAGAACATGCACTATCTAGGTGCTGGATTTGGTTCTACACTAAAATATATTCTTATAGTATTCCTATTTTGTGAAGAGCCCATGATTTATTATCCACTGACCACTATGACTCCCACATCACAGCACACTGAGCTTATAAAATCTCATTAATATGATCAGTAATCAGCCCTCATTAATCTATGTTATTGCCCACAAATTAAGTAACCTGTTTCGGTCCCCCCTCTCTCTCTCTCTCTGCGCTTAACCCCTTTTCTCACTCTTTCATGTCTGAATCTTACAGCAACAACTTCACCTTAATCTTAACTCACTTCTTCCTCTGCACCTCTTTCTTGTTGTAAGCTTTCTACCCTTTTCTCCAATTTACAATACTAACTCATACAGATACAATACAAGTAGTTTTTATTCCTTTTTTTTTTTGTTTTACTCCATAATATACTAAAAAGGGTTCTTTGATTTAGCATTTCAGAATCTCTATTTTGTTGGTTTTTTTTTTCCTTCAAAATTTTGATTTTTTTGGTCTCTTGTTTGTTAAAACTTGAATCTTGGATCAATCAAACCCTTTTTGGGTTCAGCTTTTTGTTGGAGCCTCTTTTTCTAAATTCTGTTGAAAGTATTTATCCTTTGTCAGCTGGGATTTTAATTCATTGCTTATTGAAAATTGGACTGTTAGGTTGGAATCTGGTGTATTTGTATTTTGTTTATGCGCCTACCTACTATCAACTTGTATACTAATCAATCAACTTGCATCTTGTTGTTGTCTAATCTTTATCAAAATACTGTTTTTGGGTTTCTTCAATTTTAGTTAATCAAGTACATTTTGCCTCCCATTTGGGAAAAAAATCAACTGAAAGATATGATTGTTAGTGTAAATCATACCATTAGCCCTCTGTTTAGTCCTATATGTATAATTAGTGTATAATCAAAAGCTGTGATTTAATTGCTTATGCTTGTTGGTTTACATAAAAACTTTTTCTGGGAGACAATGAGGCCAATGCTTTGACTCTTTACATTTCTTGGTTCTGTGAAGTTGGAAAATTGAGGGCTTCTGTATTAGAGGATAAGTACATAACAGGGGAATTTTTCTAAGAGCAATGCTGAGTATGAGAAAAAATGCTAATTCACATTCAGGGAGGATATTTAGTGACAGGAGGTGGAAAATTCCATTCTTTGTTAGTTTGCTTGTGTCCATTACGCTTTTTACAGTGATGATATTTGGCTTCTATTCATCATCATATGCCGGCGATGAACTGCAAGTTGATATTATCTCATTTGCTAAACAAGAGGAGTCTAGTGATTCTTTCATAGAATATGAGTTAAAGAGGTCACTGGGATCACATGGGGATCACAATCTGGAACCACCGAGGTTTGCTTATCTTATATCAGGCACGAAAGGTGATAGTGAAAGAATGATGAGGACATTGGAAGCTGTCTATCATCCTAGAAATCAATATATTCTGCATATGGATCTTGAGGCTCCACCTCGGGAGAGGTTGGATTTGGCGATTTCGGTGAAGAATGATCCTGTTTTTCGTGAAGTGGATAATGTCCGTGTAATGGCGCAATCCAATTTGGTCACATATAAGGGACCAACTATGATTGCCTCTACCCTTCAGGCTATTTCAATTTTATTGAAGGAGAGTAAAAACTGGGACTGGTTTATAAATCTAAGTGCTTCCGATTACCCTCTAGTGACTCAAGATGGTGAGTGCTATACTTCCTATTTGCTTTATGACTATTTGTTTTCTTGTATGGATTCTCATATTTGACATGTTATATGTGTACATATCCTAGTACATGAACATTCGTCTAGAGTTTGCTAGTTTGGAGACACAATTTAGTCGACCATTGTTGCCTTTCAAATTTCTACATACATTCTACCAAATAGCTATTGTCATCATCTTCTCTTTCTCACTGTCATGAGAAATAATCATTTGTAAATGCTTATTCTTGTTGCCACTGCTTTTGACCATATAGGATCAGGACAGATAGTCATCCACTTGGCCATTGACATGCAATTACTTAAACTGGAAAACTTGATTGCATTCATTGAGCACTGTTTTTTAGGATGCCTGGTGGCATTTTTCCATTAAGCCTTCTCTGTTTGCATTGCATTTGCACTTATACAAACTAGGAAGCATTGCATTACAATTTTTTTTTTCCTCCTCTAGTATCATATTTAAGGATAAAAAATTCACGCAAAACATACAAAGCTTTAAGAGGAAGGAAGACCTAGAAGAGTGTAGGTTCATCTGCTATTATATATTGAGGGAAAAATGAGAGAGACTTGGGGACTTACTAGGCATTTAATGCTTTTGACATTGTTGTCTTCGTTATGGATCTGATTGATAGCTGTATTTGGGGCTCGCTAGCGGCTGTGAGAATTTGAGTTACTAGGTATGATAGATGTGTATGTACAGTGGTAAATTGTCTCACAATATCCAAAGCAAAGGATAACTTGATGGATCAAAGAAGTTTCATACAGAGAAATGACGATTTCTGCTCTGGAGAAGCTTGAAAAATAATCAAATCTGAACCGTTCTTAGTAACAGAGTTACGATTATTGTTTATTTGTTTATTTACCTTAATACTTCTAGCATGCGTGAACTTTACAATCATTCTACAATTAATTTGTTTGTCTTTGCTAACCATTTTGGACAATTTGTATCTAAGTGCTGGACTTGCAATGGGAAGCTACTATTACCACCGACCAATATTTTCTGTAGCTTTCTATCTCCAAGACCTCAATAATGCTATGGAGGCAGCCAAAGTCTTTAAGGAAGTCCTTAATTATTTTACACATTTAACTTCATTAGGTTTCTAGGAACTAGAACACCAGCTCAGGTATCAGTATTCCAGATCTAGAGAAAATAAACAAAACAAAGAACCATGCCCTTTTGTGTGAAATGACCAAAAATATTTCTAAGGAAAAAGAATAGATATATATTACATGCTGAAGGTAACTCATTTGACATGTAGCCTCAATTTTTTGCCAGTTGCTCTATATGTTGCTATCTTAACATTCACCATAGTTAGAGGTGAAGAGCCTAGAAGAGATGAGGCGATACAGATATTTATGTATCTATTTAACCTTCTAATTGTTTATCCTCTTACAGAAGTACTTATTATATGATAAAATAATGCTGATTCTGACATTTTCCCCAGTTGGCTATTGAAAATTTTAAGAGAGTGAATTACTTGTATTGGCACAAGTAATTATAGAATGAGCTTAATTCAAAGCACAAGAACAAAGAAGTAGCTGGCCCAGAGCAGACTAGGCTGGGCATGGAATTTGGGAGATCATATTTGGATTAACATGCTATGTGTTGACAATATATTTCTTGGAATGCCTTGACTAATATGACGCATTTTCTGCTGATGTGTGGAAACCAGGCCTTAACTTTCAGTAAATTTTGGACAATGTTTGGTATATTACTGCTGGGGCATTCGATTTCATGAACATAATTGTGGTGTTTTACTCTTAGACCTTAGAGAGGATTCAACAAGATGCATATATTGCAGGAGTACATCACAAATTCTTGACCATGACAACCTGTTGAATATGACTGGATACCAGAAATGCTGGGTTCCTTTCTGGAAATAAAAATGAAGGGTGAAGAGTAGAATACTTTTAGGCTTGTTGTCTTTGTAATGTGGTTACAAGTTAACAGTATAAGACAGATGATGGTGCTTGCAGAAAAATCATTCTAGAGGGATTATGAACTTCTTTTACTTTTAGGTTGGACTCTCTTTGCCTATGTACAAGCGGAAGTATTTCTGTTGTGCATGGCTCCTTTCAGCTCACCTATTTTTAGTTACTCAATTTCTTACATATTGACGTCTCCCATAGTTGCCTACATATCTCCCAAACCTTCAAATGCTTATGGGAGAGTAGCTTCGGGGATCTACTATGGTCTTGTTTTTGTCATGATTCTAATATGGGAGGACCCAACTGGCAACTGGTTTGTGAGGAGGGGCTGGAGGGAGTGGACCCCACCTCCAGACTGAGCGGGTCTCCAGACTGAGTGGGTTTACTACTGCATGCGCTGGATTTGAATCAGCATTAAATACTGAGGAAGCTGTAGCCTGGTGTCCTGTAGACTGTTGCTTTTAACAGTTTGTATCTATTATAAAGCTATAATCCTTCTATTTTGTTGGCCTTACATTGACTTTTTACTTCTGTAGGCAGATGTTTACTACAATTGTATCCTCACGTTGTTTGAACATTTTTGCCTGAACAGACAGTTAATACACATTCCCAAATAGGGGGAGGTGGATAGAAGAAAATGAGACCCAAGGAAATCTTCTTTGCCATTTTGGGTTGTTTTTTGAGGGTTTATTTGGGGGATGGCGGGAAAGGAGGAGGGGGGTGGTGGGTGAACGAATCTATGTATAATCTTTGCTGCCTTGTTGCTTAGAAAAGCTTATTTCGGCTCTGATTGTGCAGATATGCTTCATGTTTTCTCTAATTTGTCCCGAAATCTCAATTTTATTGAACATACCCAACTTCGCGGGTGGAAACTGTAAGTAACCCAATATCCATACTCGATTATCAAGCTAGTCTAGCAAATGCTTTCGTCAATTTAAGTACGAGCATCTATTCCTAATGTTGATTTCTACTGATATTTGCAGGAACCAAAGAGCAAAGCCAATTATCATTGATCCAGGCCTTTACTTGTCCAAGAAATCTGACATTGCTTTGACTTCCCAACGTCGATCACTACCAACATCTTTTAAGCTATTCACTGGTAGGTTCCAGCCACATATAGTTCTGGGTAGGGAGGAAGGATGTCTTTTTTATTATTATTCATACAATCAGGTTTTTCTTAAAGGATTTCATTTGATCTCTTAATAAAACAGCCTAGTATGATCAACATAATAAACAATTGAAGTTTATTGCAACCTGAGTTATTTATCTAATACGGTCATGCATGATGAGTACTGACTTGTAGTAGAATCTGGGGTTGTATCCAAATTGCTATAGAAGCTGAGACTGCATCTACAATCTGCACGTGGG
>JAMWEH010000799.1:0-26799 GCA_024721245.1 Mitragyna speciosa | reverse complement strand
AAAAAAAGTAAATAAAATAGCAACAAAGATCGGAACAAACAAGTAAAAAGGAAAAAATTGTAGAAAAATTGTAGGTCTCAAAATAAAATGTATAATTTGCAAGGAAGAGAAAACACAGCAATAAAAAATGAGAAAAAACATAACCATTTACTGACAAAAGGATAGAAATCTAAATAACAACAGAAGAATGCCACACAGAACAGAAAATTGCAAACGATATCCATAGAAAAGTAAAATCATTAGTCAAAAAATGAAAGAGTAGATAGGATTAGTGCATGTTAAACAACAGACGTCGTTGAACCTTGGTTGTGAGTTTAGGTTACTATCAAAATCATGTACAAATCAACAAAAAAAAGTATAAAATTTATAACCTAATACTCGTTCCACAAGTGTACGATTCAATTGTAGTATTGATGAGTATTAGAGTCGATCTCATGAGAAAACAAGATTTAGCAACTACCAAAGCTACTAACTTACTTTATTATCTAGACAATCAAACTTAGGAGGTGGTAAAATGGTAGGAAAAATTAAATTCAAGTAAACAAACTATAAAGAAAATAGTTAAACAAAATTGGCTAGGCTTAGAAAACCACCAAATATGATAGTTTAACTTATGGCATGATGATTTTTACTCAAGTTAATGACTCAATTCCATTTGTACTCCAAACTAGATCTCTCTATGAATGGAAAACTGCTATTACATGAGCTGTAAAGTCTAGCATGCATTAGTTCATTAAACTCATGAATTGTGACTTTAAACCTTAATTCACCTCTGTGAATCACTACTCTCGTGAGATTCAACATAAGTTTCATTTACTCTTTCCATTGTTAAGTGCAAATCTCTTTGTCAAATAACAACTAGATGAGTTGAAGTTGGTAGCTAATCAATAACAAGTGTTAAGACCAAGTAAATGAATAAACAATAATAAATTTGGCTATAAACTAGTTCATATTATTGCTTCATTTTAAATCTAGTTGGGTTCAACTTAGTTTAACATGATAAAGATAGAATTAAACACATAAATGAAAGTAAACAATAATGCATGAATGAAATAAGAAATAATAGAGTAAGAAATGCTCAATTATGGCTCCAAGTCTTCTTCCTTCATTCCATCAAACATGTTGAATACAAGATAAGTTCCTTCAAAGTTTTGCTACAAGAATATGACTTTGTCTACTACAAAACTAATGAAGAAAACTAATCTAAGTATTTACAAGGAGTGCTCTTCCTACCAAACTCTAGTTTAAGCATAAACTAAGCCTAAACCAAGCATATCTTCCATGAATTACAAAGGTATGCATTTATAGGAAAAACCCTAGCTCAAGTCCCTTTCTAAGTCGAATATGTAATGATGAAATTTGATTTCAAATCTTGAAAAATCTTGCCTTGAACTTCGCAATATTCCCCCTAAGGCAGTGCAGATGTAGCTGGACATTTGAATTATCTGTAAAAGTTGTGTGAATAGGCTGCAAATTTCAAGAGCCAAAATTTTGCAAGTGGGAGCTGATCCCTAGGTGAGCAACTCGGGAATCACTCCTTTTTTCCAATTCTGCCATTTTCAATTTTTGGTTATTCCTTCCATACCCTTGAAACTCTTTTCCACCATTTGAATCATAATTTGCTTGGTAGAATTGATGATGAAAATATTTTCTGAAAATTCCAAGCTTAAATTGATAAGATGGTACAACTTGAATCAACTTTGATTTTGATAGTCCTTGTGCTTCAATTTATCCAAATTGTGTTTAATCATCATTTCCCTACAAAATCAAAGAAACTTGGGCATTAATTTGCTTAAAATAATAATTCTACCTCAAAACTCTAATTTTCGAACTAAAAACCCTAATTTAAGAGCAATCCTTTATTTGATGAAAAATAATGAAATTGATCTATTTTAAAATAAAAAATACTAAAAAAATAATCAAAACATACAAAAATCATATATAAAATACTATACTAAAATAGGTAAAATTATTACTTATCAAACCTTCACTTAGATATCCCATATGTTATATTCAAAAATGAAGAAGGAATTAGGAGGTTATGGTGGTGGACTATGAAGAAAAATTTACAAACCAACCTCAAAAAAAGTAGCTCCAAGTTGTTAAATAAGCAGAAGTTACAACGTTGGCTCACACAAAAAAATCTACCAAAATGGAAAATATTTGATAGATAAAATACTTAACCAAATGAGTCAAAAATAGTAAACTAAATTGGAAGATGTTTTTGTTCTCAATCATGTTTCTTGAATTCTCCTACATATATTAACTCCATGAGAAAGAGGGTGTGACAGAAATAGAAAGACAGAGAATGCGCGCCCGTGTGTCAGAAATTTTGCAGAAAAGACATATGATATCGGTGATTGTTAAGATTATTTAGCCACAACTCAGTGGTATCATATTTTAATGATTCACATTAGCCTTGGTGATTATACGAAATCTGATCAACCTTATTAGTTAATTTATAACAATGCTCCTACATTGCGAAGACCTTGTTTCATAGATAATTTCTTGGTTCATCATAGTTTTGCCGCTGGCTATTTTTTACATGAGAATTTCAAAACTACCTTGTGGAATTCAAAAACTATTTTGGGACAACAATATCAATGAAATATTCATTCTGAACCAACCAATCTTTTGCTGTAATTGAAGACTAAAAATCATTTATTAAACATATGTTATTGTTCTAACAAATATAGTGAACCTGTTTCACAAAGTCTTAAAGCATGTCAGTTTTCCTTTACATTGGAATTCTAACAAATGATGTTCGAGCAAAGCCATTGTTTAAATACTATATTACTGACTGCAACTAAATATCAGTATCCATTGGTTAAAAATTATGTTATTGTCTAAATACGCTTGGTAGACTTTAGACATAAGATCCCTATACTTCTTTAGTTTGTCTTTACATTGCTATTTCCATAAACGATGTATAAAAAAGTTATTTATGTCAAATGGATTGGCTTAGTAGCATGTATAATTTGTAACCTCAAACTAAAAGACTGTCTAAGCTAACTACTAAGTTAAATTAAGAGCACAAATCTTTAACACTCAAACTAATGATATATTACGGTAAAAGACAGCCTAAATGAAAACAAAAGTAAGAACCCATCATGCATTTATCTGCGTTTGGTTATTGTTTACGAATTAACACAAAATATATGTAACCACTACAGGAAAACAAATGGGGTGGGAAAAAAATTGTAAAAAATTTTGAATTACATCGTAAATAGACAAAACACATAAAAAATGGAGTCTTCGTGCACACAAAAATTGCAACAAATAAAAAAAAATTCAAAGGACAAATAGCACCCAACAAACAACTCAAATAGGATGTCGACCAATAATGAGGTGCACATCACCTCAAAGATTCAAATTAAATAATAGCAAAATATTATGGGAAAAATGACATGAGGGTGTGTTACAAATCTGGTGTAGTACTGGACAAAGTAAAGCTCCTTATACACTGCAATAAAAACACCAAGAAATAGCAAAGTGGTCAAATGACAAGAGGGTGAAAACGCTAAACCAGATTAGCAAAGATGAAAGGAAAATAAAAAGAAAAAATAGGGAGTGAGGAGAAGGAGATGAAAATGAGGGAAAAAATGGATGGGGTAAGAAATGACTAATTGATCAGTTTATTGATAAAAAAAATTCGGCAAATGTGGCTCAATTTTTTTTTTAATTCTGACAACCTCGCCGCATTTGGGAAGCGTGTTGGGATAGTTATATTTCTCAAACGCGATGATATTGTTTACTTTTTACTTTTCACATTTTTTTTTTTTTTGCGGGAGAGGTTAGGGTTATTGTTTAAGTAGGTATATAAGTTTTAAATAAAAGTAATTGAGGTAGTTCAAATCGCATATATTCTGTACAATGATTGTCTTTGGATTGGAGAATTTTAGATTTAGAAACAATAAAGTTGTAGGCAGTAAATTTGGATATACCACTTAATTTTCTAATAGCTTGGTGGGCATTTTCTATTTTTCGAATGCGAAATTTGATTTTTAGGGAAAGTGTGCAAAAGCCTTATGGCAAAATTGTAATTTTAGCACATAAACATTTTTCTCGCCAATTTTTTATTTTTAAATTCACATTTTATACCCTTTTACAAATTTCTAAATTTTGTAATTTTTCTGAATGAATCACTAATTTTCTACGTATTACGTCAATTTAAGGGCAAACTAGTCATTTCAATTTGTGAATGCCTTTTTTGGCTTTTTTTAATCCCAATTCATATTTCATCCTTTTAAGCATATTCTAAATTTGTAATAATTTTTCGGGTTCAAAAATTATTTTGAACACACAAATAGTTTTTACGTGCTAGAAATTTGTGATAATTTTCATTAGCGGATCAATGTAATGAAAAGACAAATGCAATTGACCTCAAAAATTTGCTTAAAAAACACAAAAATATGAATTTAGAAACCAAAATAGACATAAAAGACATTTACGTGCCAAAATGACAATTTTGCCCCATATATGTATGCATCATAGAAAAAATAGTTTTTGAACCAGAAAAATTATGACAAATTTAGAATATGCTTAAAAGTATGAATTATGATTTATTTGTGAATGCCTTTTTCAGCATAGACTATTTTGCCCTTAAATTGTAATGACCATTTTGCCCTTAAATTGACGTAATACATAGAAAAATAGTGTTCATCCAGAAAAATTATAAAATTTAGAAATTTGTACAAGGGTATAAAACATGAATTTAAAAATAAAAAATTGGCCAAAAAAGGTGTTTACGTGCTGAAATTATAATTTTGCTAGAAGACTTGTGCACACTTTCTCTAAAAACCAAATTTTGCATTCGAAAAATAGAAAATGCCTCCCAAAATTTTAGAAAATTAAGTGGTACATCAAAAATTGGTGCCTACAGTTTTATTATTTCTATATCTAAATTTTCCAATCTAAACACAATCCTTGTACAAAATATATGCAATTTGAACTATCTCAATTACTTTTATTTAAAACCTATCTAAATAATGATCTTAAAAAATCGTAAACCAAAGACCTTAACCTCTCCCACAAAAAAAAAATTTTGTGAACAATAAAAAATGAACAGTATCGCCGCATTTGGGAAAACAAGGCTATCCCACCGCGTTTTCCAAACGCGGCTATCCTACCGTGTTTCCCAAATGCAGTGAGATTGTCAAAATTTAAAAAAAATAATTTTGCCCGTTGCATTTGGGAAACGCACGGGCATATATTCATGTAATGTGGCTGTTAGAGTCACATTTGCCATTTTTTTTTATCAATAAACTGATCAATTAGCCGTAAGAAACATGACCCTAAAAAAAATTAATAATTCTCATGGAAGTTGTTGCTTCTCAGGCCTCTCCACTGTCAAATAGGAGGAGGCAAAGCCGGCTTCTCCTACTCCCACAAAGAACAGTAGATTTGTTGAGAGGCATCAAATCTCCAACTGCACAATCCAATGCCTCGTACACAATGAAGGTACAAGATGAAGGGGTTAAGATTGCTTGAATCGAACAATCTCTCAATTTGAGAGGAAAGGAAGGACCTAATGTAAACAATGAAATATGGTGTAGCTACAGTTGGATATAAGTGAAAAACATTAAAAAAAAAATCACTAAGAAGGATGAAGGAAAGAAGAGAGTGAGTAGGCAACAATTCCGAGGCCTGCAAATCAATCAATCACGGGAAAGGCTCAGGCCTCATCCAACGGTTCAAAGACATTCAAGCAAGGCGAAATGTGTGGCTGGATGTTGTACGACTAACAGAAAACAGAGGTGCACAGTTGAAGGCTATCCAATCGCAACCGCAAAACCCAGGAAACCAACGGAAAATGGGTGTCACACAATCGATCCATGTGGAAACTCAGAAGAATTGAGGGGCCATTTCTAAGGGAACACCCATAAATCACAGTCCACGCCCTCAACAGTGTAATTTTGTTGACAAAGCTAATTCTTTCTCCAAGGGCTGATTAGTAATTTGGACTAAAAATGTACCATGCAGTAAGTGAAAAAAGCTAAATTTACAGGAACAGCCTCCAATGGTTTTCCACTGCTGACCAAAGGAAGTTTTGGTCACAAACATCTTAATGCACTTTACTCCTCTCCAAAACTTAACCACAACCAATCGACCGTCGACACTTGGGAGGCTGTTCGGCTTGGGTTTTATCTTTGTATAGAATAGGAGATAAGAGGTCGGGTAGATGTGGGACCTAAAGGGATATTCTTTCCATTTCACGCCCTTTGGGAAGTCAATCTCAACTTTGTTCAGCTGACTTGGTACCCACAAGCCAAGTACGAAGTAGCTCTGGTAAAAGTATAAATTGTATCACGTGTATTGTCGCGTGGTATATTAGAATCAATAATTTATTATAACGACGATAAATTTTACTTTATATTATTTAACGATATATGATTGATTTTAGTATATTACGTGACACATCACGTGATGGGCATGATGCACACAACACTCACTCATACCTCTGTCACAACTGTTTCACTATTCCACCTAATTAAAAAGTGGCCCCCAATAAACCTTAAAACCATGCATTTGTCTGCAGGAAAACGAATTATCTAGCCCAGAGTACTCTTTGGACAACCAATGACACAGCACCATGGAATAGGGCCTCATGGACAAGTCACGTGTTCACACGTTGTTTTTTTTTTTTTTGTTGAGGAACATGTGTTCACACGTTTTCTGCAATCGACATTGAGCTGCTCGTCCATAAATATTACACCACCTTTGATCTTGGAACGCTATAAAACAAAATCTCTTAAACAAAATTGATTATTGAGGAAACATCAGATCAGATACTTGAAAATGGCTGATAATTCTTGTAATAGTGTAAAACGCTTTGTGCTTGTTCATGGTGCTTGTCACGGTGCTTGGTGTTGGTACAAGTTGGCATACTTGTTACGGGAAGCAGGCCACAAAGTCACTGCCCTTGATTTAGGTGCCTCTGGGCGAAACCAAGTGCCGCTGAAAGATTTGCTTACCATTGACGACTACCATAAACCACTGTACTCATTTTTGGAGGCTTTACCGTCTGAGGATAAAGTCATGATTGTTGGCCACAGCATGGGTGGCTATGCTATTTCCTCATCCCTGGAAAAGTTTCCTGAGAAAATTGCTTATGGTGTTTTTGTTTCAGCATACATGCTTAGTCCCAACTTGACTATAGAGAAACTAGCCCAAAGGGTATGTAGTGTGACTGTTCTTCTTGCCTATTTCTTGCCAAGTTATAGCTGTACTCCATGCAAGCATTTCCTCTCTTTCTCTCTCTACACACACACACATCTCTCTCTCTATGTGTGTGTGTAGATGCACATACACGCGTACTTTTTCTTTATTGAAATACTAAAGCAATTGAGAGTTCTTCAAAATAGTAATAATTTATACATAGACTTTTAATCATGTTAACGAGTCTCCATATGTTCCAAGTTGTTCGATTCATATTGTGGTCTTATCAAATAATTAATGGGTGGTTTCTGAAAAATATCAGCCCAAATTTGAGAACGTTATGTTGTGTTCATATCATCTCGATTTTGTCATGCCATAAATTGTTACTCTTGGATTTTATTGATTACTCTTTTGAAATTTTTTTTTCCCTTGCGCAAATGCCAACTTTATCAAAATATATAATCCTTTTTTTACACTATAAATTGGTCTTACGTGACAACTATGAGTCTTTGAGAGGAAAATCCCCTATTTGATGAATTCTGATGCCATCCAGCATGTTTCAAATATACAATGAATTTCACTTTTGTTTTTGATTTTGACTTTGAGCTATTTTGTTCTTTCCTATATATGTTTGTTTGTCTGTCTGGTATATTCAAATTTTTACACGTTGTTTGTTTTCAATTTTAAGGTGTAGTAATTTATATTATTTTTACCAAATGAGTTGCAATTTTATTATTTGATTAAGCTCCTTTTGAATTTTGTCTATATAGTACGCTCCAGGACCAGATTTTTACCTAGACACTGAACAAAAAACTGTTGGAGAGGGTGATGACACTCAAACGGTTATACTCTTTGGAAATAGATTCTTAGCGAAAAAAGTTTATCAAAACTCACCGCCAGAGGTAAATGCTTCTTCCAATATCATGAGTTTACCATTCTATATTTTTTAGTTGCTATTAGTCGATTGAATAATTAGCAATTGCAGTATATGTACCACAAATATGGGCAAGTCCTCCTGATAGAAATATTATGCATAAAAGACTTTTCAGGTATTAGATGTGGTACTAAATTCTTAATGATTTAAACATAGCTACGCAAAGTTCCCGCGCTCTTGCTTGTTTTAAATCATTATGAATTTGGTAACTAATTACCAAGTTCTTTTGTTTGGTCTTAATATTTGCAAAATGCAAATATCGGATCTTCATAAAGTACACTTGAAAACATTCACTACAAATCAAAATGGATCAAATTTCAAAATGTTCGGTAGTGGCTTGATTGATAGTAAAAGGGACCAATTACTCCGAAAGAGGAGAGTTTGGCTTGAGCTTATTTCACAGTGGTTTAAATGCTATCACGTACTGAATTTTGGCCTCGCATAACTATTTTTTTGTAACAATGAATAGTTTTTATTGAGTAATTCAATCTACCTAATTAATATATAAATGGTCACAAAAATCTATAGTTTTTCTTGAAAAATAAAGTATTCTTTCTATTTTTAACTGCTTTTACTAAGCTATTAATGTAAGATTTGACAATTTCAACAGGATTTAGAACTTGCAACCTTGGTTGCAAGACCAACTAAGTTCTTCAGCGACAAGGTGTCAAATGAACAACTTTTGGTAACAAAAGAAAGGTGTGGATCAGTTCGTCGAGCATATTTGGTGGGTTTATCAGATCTTGCAATACCTGCAGATGTACAAAGATGGATGATAGAACAAGATCCGCCAGATGTGGTCAAGGAAATAGAAGGAGCAGATCACATGGTCATGATATCTAAAGTTCATGAACTTTTCACTAATTTGCTCAAAATATGCTCCAACATTTAGGGCATAAATTGCATGGTTTACAGCACTGATGAGTAGACCTTCTTAAGCTATTCAATTTAGTATTGGTACATTTGCTAAACGAGGTTGTGAATTATTGATTCCAATATATGCTAAATAAAGAAGCCGAGTGAATGCAAATGTTGTTATATGTATTGGTTAGTAATAAACAGCGGAACAATGTATCAACCTGTGCGGGGCATGGGTGAGATTTCTTCTCTTCCTTTGATATGGATATGGACTTTGTTCAGCTTTTTTGTGCTACTCCTCACATATTTGATGTCAAACTTTGAGATTGCAAGCAGTAATTACCAAAAATAAAATTACCTCGAGTATTATTACTTTTTTCTTTTGGTAATGAGATTGAACTTTTAGGATACATTTATCATGCTCCAATCCTTTGTTTAACGAGTATCTCACTCCAAAACCTTCAAACTTTTGGGTGATAAATGTGCCCATAGGCATTAAACAATATGATGGGTGAGAAATTTAAAGAATTTCATTGTGCTTGAAGTGTAAAAAAATCAATCACTATATTTTGAAACAAAGTTTTGTGATGTTAAAAAATTGAGGCATGATGACAATGTAACTTAAGTGTGAGATGCATTCTGGAGTTTTCTGTTGATTAATTTTCTCCATGGGGAGGAAATTTCTTTTCTTCAAACAAATCATGTGTGGGGCTAGGTTAACTATGGCCCTACACATGTCAATATTATGTCATCAAAATTGTCGTAAACACATCGTCACTATTTCACCTTTGTGTATTCTAACTCTTCAACATGATTGGTCGGAGTTCGGCATTCATGATTGGTTAGAGTTCGACGTTCATGACTTATAATACTTTGACTAGATTTTCAATAACTATCAGCAATTCATTTCCCTCAATCACCTCGAGAGAGATCGTCAAACTACTTTATATAGTGTGACATCTTATTTAATCTACTGACATACTGACTGCTAATAAGACTAAACTGTACCTAGTGATGTGTTGTCAGAATAGGAGACAAACTAGATACCAAGTGAGGGCACTATTCATTGTTTTCTTTGCTCTCTCTTCTAAAGTATAAAAATCTCTTAAAAATTTTTCATGGGGCAAAACATAACAGGTATCTTTTCACTACTACCAAACTGTTATATCCAATTCTACACCCTTCTAACTTAAGCATCGAACGTACATAAGGAAATAACTCCATCTCTTTTTTTTTTTTTAGTGCAAATTCGTTGTATCCATCACTTTCTAATTCATTCCATCAAATACAGCTGGACTCCCACTAATACATCATATCAAATATTTCCTTCAACATCGTGCAATAGAAAAACTGAAAGCTGCATCGATACAAGGAAATTGCCGAAGTACGGATGATATCAACGATCAACGAAGAAATTGCCGAAGTACGGATGATTGCAAATTCCACTGGATAATATCATCTTATATTTTTCACGAATAATAATGATACAAGTGCACCTATTCTATACTTGTCTAACGTAGATGGAATATTTTGTGGAAGGGATGGTCCCGTAGGTTCGATAAGATCACCTGGCACCCCTAAACTTTAAAAATCAAACTTACCTCCTCTACTTTTACCGTTTCTACAACAAAATTTTCAATTTTCAATTTTAAATGAAAATGCTAAACTACCCTTATATCACCCAAACAAAAAAAAAATGTTGCACAAGCTTATCTTTTTTAAGTCTCACTTAACCTCCATTTCTATGTCTTCTCTTCATTGGGAAATCCTCCCTTTCTTCTCTTTCAATTCTATCGACAAAATATCTCTTCTGAACAAACTGAGAATGTAAAATGGAGAAATGAATATTTCATTCAACTCAAAAATCACTGTACAATCTGTGTGTTTTATATACAATTGTGAGAAATCAAAAATTGGACAAGTGTCCAGTACAAGAATTATCCCTAACTAACTTATCCTTATCTATATTGTATTTTTGGAGAAGAATAAAAAAATCTTGGATTGCAACTGCTCATGTAACTGCAACACATGCAAATGCTACGTAGGATTGTTCACATGTTGGACCATTACAACAGCTGCATTATTGCCTGCATTGTTACATCGAGCTACCATGACCTCAATTCACCAATCATAATGTCTGCATCCCCTCCTCAAGTTGAGCTTGGTGACAATCTGCCAAGTTCAACTTGCTTAACAGATTGCTGAATTAAGGTGCTCCTAAGGCTTTAGTGAATAAGTCAGCTACCTGATGCTGGGTGTTAACATGAAATGGCATAATAAAACCCTTTTTGTACTTGTCTCTAATCTAGATGACAATCTATTTCTAAATGCTTAGTCCTTTCATGAAAAACTGGGTTCTCTGTGATGTGAATAGCAGCTTTGCTATCACACCAGAGAGGTGAAGGACTAAAATCGAAGTCTCCTAGTATATACTTGATCCATTGAACTTCACAGACTGTAGCTACCATGCTTCTATATTCAGCCTTTGCTGATGATTTTGAAATGGTTGTTTGTTTTTTTGTTTTCCAAGAAACAAGTGCATTACCAAGAAAAACACAATAACCAGTCAAAGATCTTCTAGTGTCTGGGCAAGATGCCCAGTCAGTATATGAGTAACCTCTGAGTGATAAATCATTGTTAAATGAAAAGAATAACCCCAAAGAAGGTGAATCCTTAATGTACCTTACCACATGTAATGCAGCCAACCAGTGTGTCTTGGTAGGTGCCTGGACAAATTGGCACAGTTGTTGCACTATATAGGTTATGTCAGGCCTTGTGAAATTCAGGTACAAAAGCCTTCCAATTAGTCTTCTAAATGGCTCCAGATCTTTCAGCTTCTCCACCTTATCATCCTTCAGCTTCATCCCTTTGACCATTGGTACCTTGGATAGTTTGGCTCCAAATAACCCTGCATCTGAAATGATACCCAAAATGTATTTCCTTTGATTAATGTACATTCCACTTGTTGTTCTTGCTATCTCTATCCAAAGAAAGTACCTTGTTTCTCCTAGATCTTTGATGGTAAACAGCTTGTGCAGGTAGGCTTTCAATGCCTTAATTTGCTGCATATCAGTCCCTGCTACCAATATGTCATCTACATATATTAATAGAGCAGTGTCGCTTTCTCCTTCAGTTTTAACAAAGAGACAATTATCATATTTTGATTGTTTGAACCCAAACTCCTTCAATTTAGCACGAAACTCCTCATTCCATTCTCTTGAAGCCTGTTTCAGCCCATATAAGCTCTTTTTTAGCTTACACATTTGTCCAGGAAGTGCCTTCTTGTAGCCTTCTAGAAGCACCATGTAAATTTTCTCCTTTAAATTCTCATGTAGAAAGGCATTGTTGATGTCCTAACTGATGTAAAATACCAGTTTCTTACTACTGCAATGGCTAGAAATATTCTTACTGTCGCTGTCATTGCTACTGGTAAAAACTATCTTTGAAGTCTACACCAGCAGTTTGGTGGTACCCTTGTTGCTACCAATCTAGCTTTAGCCTGTCTACAGATCCATCTGGTTTCAATTTGATCTTGTAAACCCATTTCAAACCAATAGCCCTTTTTCCCTTTGGTAACTCAGCTAACTCCCAAGTATTGTTGTTTTCTAAGGCCTGCAGCTTATGTTGCATGGCATTAAGCCTAATCTATGTTTTTACAAGCCTCACTATATGACTTTGGTTCCTGCAGATTAGTCAACTTTACTAAGAAAGACAAATGTGTTCTATCCATGTTAGAAGACTGGAAAGGATAAGTATTAGGAGTATGCTGTGTAGCTTTTCTTTTACTGGTTTTAGAGTTAATATTAGCAGTTTGTAAGCTTACATCAAATGCTATACTTGCTACATAATCCTGCATCCAACTTGGTTGCAACTTAACCCTGGTACTTCTGCGTTGCACATTTGGTTGATTCTCCAAAAGCTTCAGATTCAACAACTGGTTCATATGGAAGTAAAGTTGTTTCAGAATTCAGGTTTCTGGGATCAGAGGGATCATCAAGATGGTTGTTTTCACTGATTTGTGGCTCATAGGAATAATCTGTAGCTACTACTGGTAATGGCAATACAGATGTAGGTTCCTGAAGTTGTTGAAAAGGAAATTTGTCCTCATAAAACATAACATCCCTACTAACATGAATCTTTTGTGGTCTAAGTCATAGACATTGTACTCCTTCTGACCAGGACTAAAACCTAAAAAATATACACTTGTGTGCTCTAGAGTCAAATTTTCCTTTGTGAGGCATAGTGTTAGTTGCATAACAGAGGCATCCAAAGGTTTTGGAAAGGGTATAATTTGGTTCATTACCAAAAAGAAGTTTAAAAGGTGTCTTCCAATCCAAAACGGATGAAGGTAATCTGTTAACTATGTGTGTTGACATCAGCAGTGAAAAAGGTCAAAATTTCGATGACAAATTTGCCTGCGTCATGAGTGATCTGGCTATTTGCAGTAAGTGCTTGTGTTTTTTTTCCACTACTCTATTCTGTTGTGGGGTATAAACACAGAATTTTTGGTGTTCAATGCCCTCTTTACAAAAAGATTCTGACAAACTGAATTAGTAAACTCACTGCCATTGTCAGATCTGACTGTTTTGACACTTTTCTCAAATTTATTTGTAACCATTATAAAAAAAAAAAATCTCTCAATGTGTGGACCACTTGTGTCTTGTCAACAAGCATGAAAGTCTAGGTTCCTCGACTAAAATCATTCACAATTGTGAGCATATATGGTGTGCCAATGAGTAAATTAACTTTATAAGGCCCCCAAAGGTCCATATGTATGAGCTGGAAGATATCTGATGTTTGGATCTTGCTGGTTGTAAAATGCAATCTCTATCGTTTTGCCTTGTGACAGACGTCACATTCTGGCAAGGAAGTTTTGTGTGTGCTATTCAAATGAGGCTTTAAGAAGTTAATGTGTTGCAAAGCTAGAAAAAGAAGGGTGTCCCAACCTCTTATGCCACTTAAAAACAAGGTCATCAGAATTTTCATTCATGAAACTTAATTCAGTACATGAATGTTTGCACTTTGCACAGATAGGTTGTGTTTGTACTTGATTACAAATTTCAATATTTCTACTCAAAAAACTAGCATCATCTAGCAAGTATAGCTTCATTATAAGCCTACCAACTGCTAATGTCTTCTTAGTCCAAAGGTCCTGCAATAAGCAATATGTTGGGTAAAAAATTAGCCTGATTTTAACTGTTTTGACCAATTTAGAGACTGATATAAGATTATATTAAAAGCTAGGTACATACAGAACTTCAATTAGGCTAAGTGTATGATACAGTTCAACATTTCCTATATGTTTCACAGGCTTGATAGAACCATCAAGAAGGTAAACAGGCATGAAAACAAATACAGGTTGCTGATTTTGTAGCAAGTCAAGATCAGAACACATGTGACTACTGGCATCAGTGTTTAATATCCAAGAACTAGGCCTCACATAGTCTAGAATTGTAAAAACATAAGGAAATGAGGTCATACCTGCAAAATCAGCAATGTGAGCAAAATTCACTTGATTCTTCATTTCTGTTGGCATTTTTCCTTTCAATAATTTTGCTAGCTCTTGCTTACTATTGCAACTATATCAGCTGTCTGGCATCCTTCCTTTACTGCATAATCCTCTTCTATTTCTAATGGTGATTCTGCCAGATTTACAACCCACTTGTTTCCTGTATTTTTGGCCTTTTGCTCCCTCATGCCTTTATACCAATCCGAGTAACCATAGATTTTGAAGTAGTTTTCCTAAAAGCATCCATCCATATTGCAATATTCACAATGCTGATATTCTTTAACTCCAGCTTTCCTACCACTTCCTCTTCCAGTTCCAACAGATCTCCCTCTTCCAGCTCTTCTTCCACCTGATCCTCTTCCTTTTATTCCAGAACCTTTTAACATCATGGCCACATTTTTATTTTTCTCTCGAAAATTAATATGTGCATCTCTCTGTTTTTTCTACACTTTGAACCATAGAGTAGGCTTTATTAACAGAGGGTAAAGGATCCATAACTAACACCTGATTCCTTACATTATCATAGCTCTCATTTAATCCTATCAGAAATTGCATTAACCTGTTGAAAGAAGCTAAATCTGCTACTTCCTTAGCTGCTCCACAAGTACAAATTGGAGTAGGCATTAAACAGGAAAGTTCATCCTATAGCTTCTTGAGTCTGGTGTAGTACCTTTCAACCTTATCTGAGCCTTGAGTTATGCTGTTAATTTCTCTCTGAATCTGATATAGAAGAGGTCTATTGCATTCTCCATATCTCTCCTGCCCATAGTTCTCTAGCTGATCCTGTGTAGATGAAAGCCTCTACAATCTTTAGAGATTGAATTGAGGATCCAAGATCTCACCATACAATTTACATGTTCCCATTGCTCAGATTTTAATGATGTTTCTAGCCTTGTACACATTCTAGTGATAAAGCCTAGTTTCAGTTTAGCTCCTAGAGCTATCTTAATCGATCTACTCCAGCTGAGGTAGTTTCCTCCAGTGAGAGATGAAGTCACCAGGACCATTCTTGGATGATCTGAGTTATGAAGATACAAGGGATCTTTATTGTATTGATTCAAAGGCTCATTTGGGTTTTGAAAATCAATAGGATTTGCCATGTCTGTTTGGCAAATTTGTATAAAAACTATGACATTTTGTTTATCATATCAGAACCATAGGCTCTAATACCATGAACAAACTGAGAATGTAAAAATAGAGAAATGAATATTTCATTCAACTCAAAAATCACTATACAATCTGTGTGTTTTATATACAATTGTCAGAAATCAAAATTGGACAAGTGTCTAGTACAAGAATTATCTCTAACTAACTTATGTAGGACATGCAAATCCAAATGGACGTTTTGGATTGCAGCTGCTTATGTAACTGCAGCACATGCAAATGCCACGTAGGATCTTTCACATGTAGGACCATTTGCAATAGCTGGATTGTTGCCTCCAATTCTGCATCGAGCTACCATGACCTCAATTCACCAATCATAATTTCTGCATCTTCACCTCATTTATTTCCACACCCTCATAAACCCTCTAGAAAATTTCTCCTTAGCATTAGTCTATTTAGAGACTCCACATCCATTTTTCTCAACTAAAAATAAAAAATATCAACTATGACACAACTTTTATCACCAAGTACTTGATCAACCAACAGGGACTGTGGTAGGAGAGTAGGGATTGTGGGAGAAAAATTGGCAAAAAATTGGAGAAAGAAAGAGGGTGAGTGGGGAGTTTAATGAAAGGTGCTGATAGAGAAAAGAAGATGAAGTGGGTGCATATCGGTGGAGAGAAGATGAAGTGGACAAGTTTTGTTCAAAACGGCACAATTTCTTCCGAGTAATAAGTAATTGCTAAATTTAAGTACTTGCATCAATCGAAAATTGCCATTTAATCATTTAAAAACTATCAAAAAACACTCGTGTTATTCTCAATTATTTTTTATGACAAATTATGTTATTTTTTATCAAATACATGATCCATGCGTCTCAAGGGTCACAATGCTGATTATTTTATATTGCTAGCTTTCCCAATGCATATGTTATATATGTATCTGTGCAAAATAATAGGTTCGAATATATGTAGCACGTCATACCATTAATTTTGCAGCAAAAATTTGTTATTGAATTTTGGTAATTCTTACTTCCCTCGAATCAAATATTTACAGAATTTAATCATTAATATTGTCGGAGAGATGGACCCAAAATTTTGAGTTTGAGCGGGCAACAACGACATTATGTATAATAAAAATCATATAAAATTTATTTTAGGGACAAAAAAGTAAACAAGAATGACAAGCTATTATATATTAAATATTATTGTAATTAATATCTGATATACAATATAAAATTGCTATCTATAAATAAAATATACAATCAAGTTATATATGGGTAGGTGTTTATGCACTTGGGTGCACCTTAGAAATGCATTTTTTGTGTGAGGTTGTTTTTTTTTTCTTTGATGAAACAATAATAAACTACAATCAAGAAAAATTGGATGCTAAGAATAGCGATTAAGAGAATGAAAATTTAACTTTATTTCTTTTGTTTCTTATGATTAAAACAACATGTTCTTTGACTTCTCAAAATTATTTAATTTTATTTTGTATTAAACTTATCTTATATGATTAAGTATTTAAGTAATTAGAGTAAGGTGGCAATGTGAAAATCTTTAAAAAAAATTTACAAGGAAGGGGACAAGAAAATATTATATGGAAATCATTACCCAAAAAAAAAAAACTTTTTTGAGGGACGGGGTTTGGTAGAGAGATATTTACATGGACCGGGTCCACGTGGATCTATGGTCCAGATTGAGCCACCAAGGCTCACCAAGCCTTGGTGAGCCTTGGTGGCTCAATCTGGACCATAGGGTCCACGTGGACCTGGTCCATTCAAAAATTTTCCGGGTTTGGTGAGCCGTTCTGTCCATGAATAGTGCATAGATCTATAAGTCTCAGAAAGCGAAGTCAACCATTTATTAATCGGACCATGAAATTGCCGCAAGGTTGAAGCTGCTACTAGTATAGCTTTTAACGAGTCGAATCGAGACGAATACTCCTTGTTCAGATTCTATTCGTTTAATAAACGAATTGACTCGGTTCGACTCGATTATTAAACGAGTTAATATTTGTGTTCGAACTCGACTCGTCAAATAAAATAATATGCTCGAGATCGAATTCGATTCTGCTCGTTTAACATAAACGAACCGAGCTCAAATAAGTTCGAACGGGCTCGACTCGTTTAACACAACCAAACAGAGCTCGATCGAACTCGATTTTTACACTTCGATTGAGCTCGAATGTTTATTTTGAAAATAATGTGAAAAAATACTATTACCCATGTTCACGAACTACAAACGAGCGTTCGCGAACAATATTCGAGTTCGTTAGTTTAATAAATGAGCTCAAATCCTTATTCAAATTTCGACTCATTTCACCCAGTGTTTTGAAACTCGGACCGGACCGATCGATTGGACTGAGAACCGACCAGGTGTCCGATCTAAGTCAAGCTAAAAACTCGAAAATTAAAAAACCGGTCAAAAACCGGATCTGACCGGATCAAAATCGACAGAAGACCAATTTTCAAGAACCGGACAGAAGAACCGGACTTTCTAAGCTTTGATTCCGTCTTCAGCTTCCTCGATCAAATCAATCCACAAAGTCAAAAAGAACCCTCAATCAAATTAGTCCACAAAGTCAATCATGTTGGGTGGGTCCCAATCCCAATTCCAAAGACCAAGAGACTTAGACGGCAAAACTTTTTAAAAGATGAATGGGTCCATCCCATTCAAAAATAATCATTTCCTTTTGCATTTTTTCTTGGCCAGAGCATGATACAATACAATGATTAGGGGTAGTAATTTCTGACACGATCCGAAAATCTGACACAAATCTAACTCAAAATAGCAGGTTTGGATTGGGAGTTTGCGGGTTCTCGGGTTCGGACCTGACTGACCCACGAAGAAAAACAGGTCAGGGTTCGAGTCGACCCGCGGGTGGATCCTGCGAACTCGAAAAAAAAAAAAAAAGAGGAAGGAGAAGAAGAAGAGAAAGAAAGAGATTAAAGCACACAAAAAAAATGATCAAATATATTTTTTGCAAATAGTAATATCAAAGTCAGCTCATTAACATACACTTAATTCCTCTTACAATTTACTTTCATAAACCTAAGTAGAATTCTTAATTTTTCTTACAATTTACTTGATTAATTATCCAATGAATGAAATTTGTAGTTTGAATGTGAATAAGTGGAATAAGGCATTAATTATCCAATGAATGAAATTTGTGTTTGAATGTGAATAAGATGAAACATAGCTACAAAATGTTAGTAGTAGTTTTTTTTCTTTTTTTTTTTTTTTTGAAGAAAAGAGGAAAGAAAAGACATTAAAACACACACACACACACTAAAAAAATGATCAAACACATATTTTTACACATACAAATATCGAAGTTATTCATTAAAATACACTTAATTTCTCTTACAATTTACTTTGATAAACCTAAGTAGAATTCTTATTTTTCTTACAATTTACTTGATTAATTATCTAATGAATAAACTTTGCGTTTGAATGTGAATAAGTGAAACAAAGCTACAAAATGTTAGTAGTAGTTTTTTTTTTTTCAATGTCGGCGGGTCGACCCACCAACCTGCCAACCCATTTTAGGTCGTGTTCAGGGTTGAGCATTTTCGGGTTGGCGGGTCGGGTTCGGGTTGGCGGGTGGCTGTTATATCCAAGTCTCAACCCGACCCTGTTACCACCCCTAACAATAACTGACCAAAACTAAAATGAAAATCTTAATAAAATCATCTTGGCATTTGTCTTAACAAAACCTATAGACTAGAAAATTACAAAAACTGAGTCTTCTTAATTTGTAAGCTCCCAAAATGAGAGGTGAGGTCAAGATGCTTAAAAATTAATTATCAGATAAATATTTTGTTACCTTAGTAGTAAAAATTATGTGAGCGATCCAGCTTATTTCTTTTCCCAATGGGAATAGAATAAAGCTCAGTTTTTTAATTTTTTTAGATGGTTATGACTTTTTAAATTCGTTGACATTTTTTATTTTGACTAACAATTAAAATTAGAAAAAAAATTAATATATATATGTGACGTATTTATGAACATCATTCAGTTCGATCTCGAGTCGACTCCCGGTCGAACCCATTGACCCCTGAACCCTTGAGCTCGACCGAGTTGATACCCGGTCTGAGTCTAAAAACTATAGCGTTTAACTATTCGAACGAGCCGAATTCGAGCTTTCACGAACCGAATCAACTTGTGTTCGCGAATAGATTCGGTTCATTAAAAACTCTAGCTACTAGTAACTCTTGTACACTAGCGAATTGATTTTATTAATTTGATAGAAGCCCCTTCAAAATTATGGACACTTCAATGGTGCACAAAGTAATTTGTAAGAACAAGTAAAATTTAACTAATTCATACAAGCTTACCTTTTTATGAATTAAATTAACAACTCATGTAGACCCATACTCTTTATTCTCATTCAACTATTGACTTTTTGTATAATACAAACCTTACCATAGCCAAATTCCAAAATTATTGATGATGCTTTTAAGCCAGTGACAAATGAATGGTAGTAGGAGGTTGGAATCTTTTGATGAGAAAGTGTTTAGTCCGCTAGTCACCAAACATTTAAAATGTGACTCACCAATACTGTAAATGTGATTGATCATCATTACAAGATAATAAATTATTAATTTTAATGTACCTTGATAATGAAAATCCGTTCTGCCAGTGATGAGACAACCAGGGAAAGAAAGGTGTGGACCTAGGAATCCCATGCCTTTGAGACTTTTGAGGCCTTTGCTTTAGGAGTCTTGATGGTATCAAGTAGGTCTGGGAACTTAACAAGGCGACTCTTGTGGCAGTGGATAAATGGGAGGCGATAGATTTTGAATTTCAAGGTACATGAAATGAATTCTCTTACTACAAGCGGATTAGAGTTTGCAAACACTTGGGATTAAAACAGAAAACGTGAAATTTCTCCAGCTACGAAGCCCTTTATATAAGCGGATTAGAGTTAAACGTCTAATTTTCCAATTTTTTTTCCCTTTCTTCTTCCCCACTAGCGAAGCCCTTTATATATCATTCTGGCTTTAGTATTCTGCATCTTTTCGATAGTGGCGCCATAGTTGTAGCCAACATCGCTTCTTACACACTCACACACACAGCGATACATAACAAAATGGAGTCTTCAGAAACCTAGCCTTCGTTTCTTTTTCTTTTCTGCAACCACCTATTCTTTTAGCATTTGGCAACAATATACTCTTTAGCCATCTCTCTCACTGATTTACGCAACTCAGTAGAGAACACAAAATGCATAGCACATCAAAGGAGAGAGCGTGAGAATGAGATTTGAAATGACACCTAATTTGGAAGACTTTGAAACCTAGTAATTTTTTCTTCCAAAATCTCTCCCATGATTGGAGTAAAATGGGGTAAAAAAAAAAGCCAAGATAAGTTTAAACAGTTCTTCTAATAATTACTACCAGAAATTTAATAATGTTCAACACCATGAAACCGAAAAATTCTTACATGGATCGAGTCTACAGCTCTACCTGTGGTGAATCTTGTAGTCTGATATATAGTCACGTAACTATAATGATGCATTTTGAGATAATAAAGTGATGCAAACCATTCAGTCTTAATTATTACTACCTATTAGTTTTTAATCTGGGTTTGAAATTTTTTTTTTTTAGTAAAAGCTTCGTTCTGCTATTATTTCAAGCTCGGAAAAAAAAAAAAAAAAGCTCGAGCAACCATTATTGAACTTTACTGTGAGCAGTTTGATGTTTTTATTGTGAACTAGGAATTGAGCACGTGCTTTGCACGTTTAGTTTAGTTTAATAAATAATATATAAAATGGAAAAAAGAGAAAAATAGATAGTAATTTTGGTTTTCAAATTTTTTAAAATCATATTTAAAAAATTATGTGAGTTTAAGTTAACTATATCCTTAAAATGCAAAAAGAGGATGAGCATTATTATTAAGAACTTACATTTCATTATTACAATTGTCGTTTAGAAATATTCAAATACCGAAGTAGTACTATCTTTACTTTATTAGTTTCACATCTATTTTTCATAGCTTAACTTATTCTTTTCTTTTTTTTAAAGAATTTGAATAGAAGAGAAAAATATCTCTAATGGCCAACAAGATTAATTAATCAAAACTCTAAACTTTTGAATCTTATTAAAATTTAATTTTAAATGATGTAATAGTTAGTTTATAGTGTAAATTTAGAATCATAAAGATGTAAAAAAAAAACATTATTAGTCATGCAGTGATCAACAAAATATTCATCTATAATATCAAATTTATGAAAAAAAAAACAAAAGTCTAAGTGACTGTATCTTAAATTCATTTACACTGTTACTTTGTTTCCTTTTTTACTATGATTTCATTTATTGAATTTAGAAAACAATAATTTTAACATATGACATTACCGTGGATCGAGAGGTAAGAAAGTTTTATTAATTAATCTTGATTGGAATGAACTGGACAATACATAAGCTAAAGACAAAATATGTGAGTAGAATAATTTGATTTGTAATTTAGATGAACTACTTGGTTATAATAATTCTTATCCATGAAATTTCATTTTTTCTATTTTGTAATCACCTCAGGGCATTAAGATAGAAAAATCTTAAAAACCTAACACAAATAGTCAAATGTAATCTTACTAAAATTTATCTAAGGGAATTACTTTAAAAATATACATAGCAACATAGCAACTAAAATTAACAAAGAGAAAATTTCAAGAGACTTACATTAAATTCAAAGAAGCTATTCCCAATATAAAGAGTCATTAAGAATTTAAATTTTAATAATGTCAAAATGCATTCTAGCTAATGGGTCATCATGCATAGCAACATTGCATAACATCTTTAATCATTAAAACTTCTTTATGATTAAAAAAATATAATTTTTTCTTTAATATAGCTCGAGATTTTGAATGTTGCATTTTTAATTCAAATAATATTCTTAACAATTCAATCGAGATAGTTGGATAAATATATACGACTTTTTAATATGAAAGTTAATTAGCATCAAAATTCTAATTAATGTTAAAATACTTACATTTTGATAATACATAAAGTAATTAATTGAATGCAAAAGGTTTTGACAAAAGAAAAATAGATGGGTTTATCTAACAAGTGCATTAAGGTACTGGTTAACTCTCAAATGTTATTTACTCAAGAAGTAAAGTTAATTCAAAAACTATCCAAATGTAAAACTATAATAAGTGTGAGCATTTGCATTAAAAACAAAAAAATGTGTTGTTTAAAAATTCATGTATGTTATGCATATTTTATTTATAGGACTCCTATAATAGGTAGAACATTAATTGTTACAATACATATAAAATATGATAATTTTGCAAGACTTATTAACAAGCTTCAAAACTCATCATTCTCATAATATATGATATTTTAATTGATATTGAAAATTTAAATATACTTATGATAAATTTGTGAGTTTGTCTTATAACTCTAATTGATTTTACCAAGTCATCAATTATTTTAGTGTCTAAAAAAAATACAACTATTTAACAATACTAACTCATAAAATAAGAATTTTATAAAATCTACTTATGAATTGTTTAAGATCATTAAAATGAGTCAAATTTTAAAAAATTGCATACTAAAAAGTACTTCATTACAAACAAATAAAAATGTGTCCTTTAGAGGTATCATACCATATAAATTTTATTTTTTATAACAATACGCGTCTGAGCTCCGTCCTTAAAAAAATATATGTTGAAAAAAGAATTTAACTATTACCTTTTAATATATGTGTAAAAAAGTAATACAAAAGGTATCAATTTTTAAGTTCATAATATAAATATAGAATTGTAGTTTTATTGTATAACTATCTTTTTATTTTGAAGGATTAGTTAAGGCAAATAAATAAGCATAACATATATTTTAGAGTGTTTAGGTGTATAAATTACTTTTTTATCAGCTATAGGATAGAAGAAGGAGAAAAGTATTATCAATTATGTGGAAAGAAGATAACAGTTATAATAAAGATAGAATTAAGATAGTAAAAAAGATTTCAATTGAATAACATGAGTCATCGCAAGATTGCACATAATATGTAAAAAATACAACCATATACTTTTATTGCACAATATTCAACTCAAACAAATGAAATAACTTAGCTAACTTAATAATTTTGCACAATGGCATCAATATGTTTATATGCAATAAGCAAGTATTACTTTTGAAATGATTTATTACTTAAAAATTGGAATTGTTAAACTTATAATTGTCTAAATTAATTACTTATATTATCAATTTAGATTGTAAAATATCCCTATTTGGTAAGCTCATGTAATAAAGTTATCATCACTTTTATATATATGGTAGATTGGATAAAAATAGAAAATATGGCAGGCCAATTTAAAATAAATAAGAGTATCAAAAATTTTTCAAATAAGTAATTCGTAAATCCTATTATATATATTAATTTTTTGTAACACTTTTAGGTTTTGTAGTAATTCCTTAGAATAAGTGTACTTGATGTGAATACAAAATGGAAATGAGGATATTTCTCAAACGATAGATAATATAATGAAATAGTTTATCTAGATTCTAAATACATGCAATATGGTCACGTCTTTTATCTCTAGTTTAAATATTATCCAGGTTCTTTCAATCAAGATTAATTGACAAACCCAGCCCATGGTATATGCTACTTTTTATTTTGGTAAAGCGTTCATTAAAGTTTATTGTTTGAAACTAAACAAACCAAATCATAGTAAAAAAGAGAACAAAGTGATATTGTTAAATGAATTGAAAGGTATAATAGTTATATACATTTTTTTTACATTAATTTAGCTTAAATTAGGATAAAAAATAGGATTGACATCTTATATATTCTCAAAAGGCATTTTTTCTTTTTTATAAATTCAGAATTATAGCTGAAAGTTTCGTTGATCAATGCATAATAAATTAATTTTCTTTATTACTTTATGATTTTAAATTTACTCTCTAAACTAACTACTACATCTTTTGAATTCAATCTTTAATAAGATTAAGAAGTTTAGAACTTTGCATAACTATTTTTGTATTGTGATTTTTAAATTAGTGTGGGTTAGTTGAATTTAATAATTTTTCATCTTTCTTGGCACTACGCTACATATGCTTGTGGCATTTTAAAGTAGAAAAATATTTCATTTCATTCTTAATAATATGTAAACCACTTGATTTACACAGATAATCAAATTGATTTATTCTGTAATGTCGAAGAATAATATATTAATTGTATTTTAGTTTGAAAGATAAATTAAGGAAATGGTCCCATCTAATTATGAAACGTGATATTATGTGCATCATCATTAAAGTGAAAAAAGAAAATATAAATAGAAAAATATTAAATGGTTTCCTTCTTATGTTTTTTGTTAATTTGATTGGAATTAAAATTTTTATTGTAAGATTCAAAAAGACTTTTGAACAATTGTTAAGTTTCAATAGGATTTAATTATTCTAGCTCTTCATATTTCTATTAATGTCCCTTTTCTAATGCAATTGCCATATATAAAAGAAAAAAATTAAATGTTAAAATACTAAATCACAAAGGTCATTCGTGCTAAACAATTGGTCTAAATAATTATTCTTAGTTTATTTTATAATTAAATGTATAATTTGTTGTTTGCATGTGTAATAGCAAGAGTGTGATTGCCTCCATTTAATTTTATACTCCTATTATTATTGGGTTTTGTTACTAATAACATAATTTGTTTCTTGTTTTTTTATTTCTAACAAAGAGCAAGCATTCTATATGCCAACTTTAAATCTAAAAATGGGTCAAGTTTAGTCATGTATGTGTAAAAAAATAATTGATATAAACATAAAAATGATTTTTCAAAAAACAAAAAGGAGAAAAGTTTCCTAATTCTATCCCACTACATGCCCCACTGGCTCCTTCTTTTATAACTTTTAATTTTGAATTTGCCGTTGTATTGTTAATACCATATACAAATAGAATATTTCTTTAGGCAATATAAAGTTTCATTATTACAGTAATTAGATGTTAAAACTCATGTGAAGTAGGTAGTTTTTTCAGTCTTGCATTAGATATTTTTTCCAATTTTATTCTTGAGGAAAAATCTTGTCCACTTTTATCTTACCCATACTTTTTTGTATTTTCTATTAATTTAAATTTAATTTAAATTGTATTATACAAGGCTTGAGCAACTTTTGAAGGACTTAGAGCTTTATTAATCATATTCTTTATGTTTTCGTTAATATCTAGTCTTAATGTGATTATGACTAAATAATGCTATTTTAGAAAATACATTAAATGCTAAAACTCTAAAATACTTAAGAATTGAATAATAAAATTAATTAATTCTTATTGCAAAATATTTGAAAAAAATTATTTCTCTTTCAATTTTTTGGTTACTATTTTTTCCTTTTTTGCTATTTTTTGATTCAACTTCTTTTTGTAGAGTATGAAATTTAAATTTTTAGAATGAGTAATTAAAAATATTTTGAAAATAAAAAGAGAAAAGTAATTTTTATATTAACCTATCACATTTTTATAAGCTATCCAATTTAAATTTTAATTATAAAAGGCTTATAACACCTTTAAAAGACGTTTAATTGGATTAAAATTAATTAACTTAACTTTTTTATGTTTTCGTTAATATAATGTGACTACGATTTGAAAAATAAAGGTGCTTTAAGAAATTTATTAAATGTTAAAACACCACATTAGTCAAGGTTGCTTTTACATTGTAGGAAAGTTAAACCGAGCATTGCATAGTTTAATTACTTGTTTTAGTTAGTGTGATGTGTCATAAATTCTATTGCTTAGTTTAATCGGGTGCATAGTAGTTTAAGTGGTAGTTTGTATGGGATTATATCTTGCACTGGTAGAAGTTGGTTTTTGTTGGTTTTAGAAAAAGCCGTATGGCTTTATGTTTGTAAGTTTTGGTTTTGCGTTTTTTTAAGACTTTTGGCAGCCTCTTCCTCATGTTTTTTGGCATAAGAAAATATTGAATTTTCTCTATTATTTTTCTTTGTGTTTCTTGTATAAATTCCTATGGGTTTTCTTCATCTATCTATTTTAAAAATATAAATATTTATTCTAACCAATAAATATATATTTTTAAACTATTAAATTTAAATTTGTAATTGTAAAAGGCTTAAAAGACTTTGAGAGGATGGTTGAATTTGATTAGGATTTGATTAGTGTAACCTTTTATGTTTCCAATAATATCCTTTTTTGAATGTAGCAACGACTTGATAAATAAGGGTATATTAGGAAGTACATTAAATGTTAAATGTTAAATCACTTAAGGTCATTCATACTTTTAT
>JAMWEH010000791.1:0-27965 GCA_024721245.1 Mitragyna speciosa | reverse complement strand
CTGGGCATTGGACAAACATGTATTGTCCACTCCTGTATCGAAATTGTGGAGGTTTGGACATTTGTAGAGTGAGCACATTTCCAGGGTAAATTGCAACCTGAAAGGCTACAAATTTATTTAGTAACGCTTAAAAGGATAACAACTGGATTGTGTAAAGAACAGCAAAATCATATTAGTATTTCCTAAATTCACAAAACTTCTAGTTTTGGTCATAAACGGGAATTCCTTTATCTGATTTTTCTGTTTCTCATTCTAAAATGAAACCAACCACAGTTTTCAGTGTTTATCATTTGGACAATGCATACCTTCTACTTATAAATTATTCAATTATTTTCTGGATCTGAACAAGCACAAGGTCATGTAAGCAGTTGTATTATGGGAAAACTCAAATTATGGTACTAATGTTGACCTTTAGAATCCGGACGGGATAAAAGCCTGAGCGGAAGTATCTGAGGGTCCGTTCCCCTGCATATAGAAGTACAGGAACAGCTAGATACATCCACGTCTGCAAATCAGGAACTCTATTAATCTAACTGAAATGGAAATTAATCGTTGTGGATTCATAGCAAAAGGAAATTAGAAGGATCCAGCAGTTATACCGTCTTTTTGTACCATTTGTGCACGAGGTAAAGGAATACGCTATGAATGAGGAGCAAGATGTAGACAATCACAAAGAGGTGGTGTGAATACCAGAAGGCATTGAAGCCAGTAAGCCTATCAAAGGGCTTTGGCAACTTAACAAGGCTCCGCCTGAACCATCGTGTGGCAAGTGTGAAAGCAATTGCCATGAAGATCACCATTAGAATTCCGGTTACGCCCTCAATTCCTCGAACCAGGTCTAAGTATTGGGGCTTATTTTGCCCAAAGTCATCAGTAAAGTAACGCTTATACATATCATCGGATTCATTTATAAGCCTTGGAAAATCGCATGCAAGGTGGTTGCCAGCATGGAGTACGACACCAACTACAATGGCTGCTGCAATGGTCTGCAAAGAGATGCATTATCAAGATACAAGAAAATTCAGGAATTGTACAATATGATTCCACGTCATTAATTATTAAGATAGCTGCAGCTAAAGCCTCAAAATAACCCTTTCAAATTTCAATACAGCCCAAAAAAAATGCAGTGTGGTTGATTGGCGATCAATATTTTTTCAAGATTTGGAAGAACCAGTTGCATGGATCTAAAGCTATAATAGTAATGGCATAGAAAAATTCTCGGTTACTCTTGCGGTTCCAAATGTTGAACATCAAGCTTAAATTTAAAATTGGCTACCGTATAATTCAACGTTTATTCATTATCCGTAGCAGAAAATATGTACTCTTCTTCAAATATTCTTGACATCGATAATTACTAATGAACGTCCATATCTAAAGATGAGACACAGAGTCTACAATTGACGCCAAGAATTGATGGATTCTTGCTGCACAGTGAAATTTTATGTTCCTATCAGCTACACGTGCAGCCACCAGTTTTCAGATTTGTTGCTTTGTGTGAGACGTGCACCCTTTGGCCTACAGTTATGATGCATGACTTCTTAGTTTATATTATCTTCGATTTCTTTCCTCGCCACAAGCACAAGGAAAAGCTTCAAATAATTGAGCAGCAAATCCGTTTTTGTCATATGAACACTCTTTCTCTATAATGTACTATTATTCAAGTGCATCAACATGAAGTAGAATCTGTAGTTAAATAACTCCAAACTGTACAAAAGCTTATTGCCTGACAAAAAAAAAAAAACAATAGAAAGTTCCCTTTGTACGCCACATAATTAAAACATGCCATCTTTACGAATTATGATTCTGAATTGTAGCATCCAGCAGTATCTCCATTTTCACATGCCTTTGTGTTTAGAAAACATTTTTCAGAAGTTCATATCATTATTAATTAAGTAATTGTGTCTCTTTAGACGTACAATTTTAACTGCATGTATAATAAAATTTATGAATGATCAATGAAAATCTTGTTTACCTAAGAATTTTCTTAATAAGATAACCTTTCTATGGGTCTGAATTTTTTGTTTTGTCGTACTAAAGCATATCGGGGGAAAAAAAAAAAGATGTAGAAAAATGAAAAAAAGTCAAACTTTGCTTCCTTATAAGCAAATAATTCTCAAGTAAACGTATGTCTGGGAGCCACTGAGCCGAAGGCTCAGTGGTCAGGGGAGCTCTTGGATTAGCTCCCCCTGCTGCAGGTCTGGGGTTCTAACCCCACCTGCAGCAGTTGGATGGTATTAAATCCAAAGGAGCACCTAATGGTGCTCCTTTGGTCCAATGGTGATTTAGTCCCTATTGGCTCCTCAGGTTCAGTTGGACCATCCCCTTAAAATAGGTTAGGAGTAGGCTAGTATGTTGAATTTTGACAAAAAAAAAAAAAAACGTATGTCTGGGATTCCATGGCTGAGATCAACAGACCAGCAGACTTATTCATGAGGTCGCTCAAGTGGACCCAAAGAAAGATTAACGTGTGAACCAAGCGATGAAGAGGAGGAAAATTCTTGCAGAAAAAAACAGAAAACGTAAAGGCCGAGTCAAGTCTTACCTTGTGAAAGTTGATGTTGTCATCAAAGGGCACGAAATAGCCCAACTTGGTGGACCTCAGCCACGTAATGGTGTTCCTGCACACAGGCAATAAAACAAGGGCCATGTTGAATTTAAGGGTCTCAGCTGCACCCTTAGCCGTGAGAACACAATAACCCATGACCTTAAACGCATTCTTTTGTTTGTACTGGAAAAACTTCCAAGTGAAGAGTCCAACCATTATTAGGAACCACAACGTTAAAACCCAAAGCCTCCTCCAATTTTCTTGCACATAATAAACCAATTTTGTGCTCATCCTTCTAATCGGACTCCTCTTTCTCAGCCCTTGTAAGTTCTGGCTCAAGGCTTGGCTCGTGTAGCTTAAAGCTTGACTGTAGTTCAGATAAGTGTCCTTTTGAAGCAGCAGTGTTTCCAGCTGCCATAGCTGCCATCATCATAATAAAAGCCAACATGCAAGAAATATGGGGATCAGAAAGCTGGATCATGCCAACCATGCCCAAGGAACAAGACAATTCAACATTATACCTACTCATTACATTACAATACTGTAATTTTGACCCAAAAAAAAAAAGAAAAAAGAAAATTACATTACAATAGTATAATCCAGTGCCACCACTTCCTGTGTTGAACACGTGTTTTTGTGCTTAAAACGCGCATTTCAGGTCTACTAGCGGAAAGTGAACAGGGGAACCCAACAATGGATGTCTGGACCGCATCAATGGTCCAAAAAATAGGATCAAGATTCGATAGTACAATAAACAAGAGTTAAAATTCATTTGCCTATCAAAATCTTTGTGTACCATATTTAAGATCCAAAGGTCGAACAAATTGAAAACAGGGCCATGTTACTGTTAATAATGAAGTCAACCAATGACAAAATCATATTAAAAACGGATCATATTATTCTACATATGGTTGGTGAAACGATGCCAAAACTAATCAAAACATCCTTACTCGGCTTATTTTACTATTTTTTTTTCCTCCTGATTCCGGGGTCTCTTATATTCAAAGCAAATAATTAACTCTTCCCATTTCAATCTTTTCTGAGCTCATCCATCCTAAATTAGGTACCGACGACCACATTGTTAAAGAAACAATCATCAAGAAAAGCATTATCTGGCCCTTATAAACCTTTCTTGTATATTACGATCTCATCTTATCTCTTTTTTATCCTAATTCTCTATATTTTTGTTTTGCGCATAAGAATTTCTCTAGAATATTTAAGCCCTTTCTGGTGTTCAACATTCAATAGGAAAAAGAACGAGTGAAGAATCGAAACTGCTAAACGAGTAATAACTAGTTCACTAATATAAAATAGAACAAGCAGTGTTATAAATAATGCTTGGACTGCTTTTTTAGGAAGAATATTTTAAAGAATTATATTATAGCAATTTTGCGATATGATATATGTTAAATAAAGATGTAGTTAGAAAACTTGCTTAGAATTCTTTGAAAAATAAAATAAAATAGTTCATATAAAAGAAAACTAGAGGAGAATGGTCTTCTTCTGAAGTACAGTTGCACAACAAGAAGGTGTCCCAGAAGGCTATAGTCAACCATTTGTCGTCTAACTACTAACTCTAAAATTTAAAAGTCTAATGCAATGAATTTAGTTGCAACTATGTACTAACTCTGATAACAAAAGTCTAGTGCATTGAATTTAGTTGCAACTATTTCTTGGTGCGACCCAATAGGTGCTATCACCTGGTTGAAATAATAAAATTTTGTATGTGATTAAGTCATAGAAATTAGAAAATTTCATCAAGTTAGTCTAAACCGGGAAACATTGATTGTCATGCAAGTAACAAATTATTTGCGAATTATGATTAATATATTTAGCAAAATATTAGTAATTACTAGCCCAAACCAGTTTACAAGCAAAAAGGAAAAAAAAAAAATATGGAGACAGGGTCCCACCTCAATGTAGCCAAGCCCTTCAGGATCTAACTCTTCCATAATTAAAGCTGCATATTCCTCTGCTTGCTCCTTCAGTCTTGATAACTTGTTGGCAGAAGCACTTAGCATGATAATCTACATATTTTCAAACAAACCCACAAAAAAAAAAACATAATTAAAAAACTAAAAAAGGAATTTATCATACTATTTCCACGTGTGATATATAGTACTTCTAGCACTCATTCAAAATTCCTACCAAAAAATGATTTTTGAACAGACAAAAATGCCCTCACCAAACCCAATGAAAATGACTTAAAGCTAATTTTCAAACAGGTGCGAACCAGAAAATTTACACAAAATGACATCCATCAAACTTTGCTAATTCCTTTTTTATTTTCTTTTCTTGAAAAGTGAGAATTCTTGAAATAATTCGAATACTTAGTATTCAATCCACCATCCAATATAGATAAGGTGCTTGGAAACACGGGTAACGTCAAAAACCAAGAAAAGTTAACCTCAAATTCGATCACTAAAACCATGTAGTATTATGGAGTCGTTGGTTTATGAAATTTTCCAATCAATAAACTCACCAAATCATGCCTAAACAACGTCAATTGTTCCAACCAACAAAATAAAAATCGACGTCCTCTTACCTGAGAGTTTAGCCACAACAACAACTATGATTGAATCATATATCATGCATGCATGTGTAGTTGCATGTCCAAAAAAAAATTATAATACCTTATTATATAGTACTAAAAAAATATATTCATAAGTTGTCCAAATTTGTTCTTGAAAAGGTCAGCAAGATTATTTTTTAATGCCTGTGGAATCTGACAGACTGTTATCTACTCCATACGATTATTATTTTCAAGCCTCAGAATTTTCTCTTTTGACCATCCTAAGAAGCTGATTATCCGTGATTAATTAAATATAAGTAAATTTTTGGGTATTTACCTCTTTAACTTCTACTTCAGTAATTCGACCCTCTTCATTCTTGTCCACCCTGCCATGGAAAGAAACAATTATTTGGACATGAATGACAAATTTGACCTCCTACTAGAACTGCACTAGTTTTGGAAGTAGCTCTAATTTTGGCATTTCATTCCTTAATCAGCACCTAAATAAACAATAATCTACTATTTCCGGTCCTTAAGCAGTGGTTTTTTACTTCTTACTAATCATGTGATTAGTCCAATTAATTAATGATTAAGTAAACCATACATGTCAAAGAAAATCTGAAGCCGAGAATCGAAACTCTGATCGGTGATCTGTGACCAGTACTCGTAAAGTTCATCTCTGTTGATCTTGTCCACCTTTAATCTTCTTCTTCTACTCAATGCATCAAATAATTCCAACGCAAATTCCATCGAATCTCTCATTCCTTCATTCAAATAACAATAAGTAATCACATTTTAATTAATAATTAACTCCATAATTAGTTTAAGCATCATGAGCAGCGATTTAAAGTGTAAACCTATGCATTGTGCAAAATCGGCACGGTAAAGATAACCGTCTTTAGCAAGCTTGTGGAAATTATTCTCAACTTCGTTCCACGCATCGACGCCGTTGCTTTTTCTGTTACTAATGAATCTGAGTCCCCGAAGAGCTTTCTGAGCCCCGGAACGAGTTCGATCGAGTTGAGCTCGCTGACGGCGCAGCGCTCGAGCAGCTAAAGCTGATTCCAACCCGGTGTTTCCTCCTCCAGCGGCGGTGGCCGATGTTGACGGGGCGGGTGTACGTGATGCATGTCCGTGACTCCACGAGAACCGCCGTAGCTCCGCCTTGAGCTCCTGCGAGAAATGCTTCGCCTTCGCCACCGCCTCCGCCTTCAGCTCTTGCGAGAACTGAAGCAAACGATTCGAAGAACTCCTCTTCATCGTCGGCGACCGGGAAACACTCCCCGACGCGGAAGACAGTGGCGTCTCCACGCCGCTCAAGCTTGCGCCGGGGAGTAGAGTGACGTCATTGTCGACGTTGATAACCGTTGCCGGTTCAACACTCCTTAAAACTATGGTATCATCGTCTTGAAGATCAAGCGTGACCTCGACAAACTCCTCGGCACCTGCTGATGAAGTGGGGGAGTCACCTAACGGAGATGATGCACAGCTGATTGCTTTTCTAGCCGGGACAGTGTCCGAGCCCCACCGCCGTTCGTGCTTGGGAAATCCTGATCTCATTTCAACTTGAATATGAATAAAACTTTTCCCAAAAAAAAGGGAAAAAAGAAACGAAAGAAAGAAAAAATCAATGAACGTAAGATGGGTTGAGAGAAATTAAGGAGTCACACTTCTGAGTAGTAAAAAAAAGGGTTATTTGGAAAGGGGTGCTAGAACGCGTCTGAAATCTAACAGAAAAGACATGTACGCGGTGGAAGTGGAGGGGGGGGAGGAGAAAGAGACAACAAAAGGGTGGTGTGCTGCAGAAAGGGAGATGGGGACCAAAAATGGACTGAAAGAAATTTTTAGTATTGAGGTTATTGTTTTAGCATTTTGGTATTTAGTTTGAGAGATGAATCAATTGATATGGGAATGGGGGAGAGAGAAATGGAAGGAAGGGAAAGCCAAGGTCACTGACTTGGCTTGGCTATTCCTTCTTTCTTTTGACAACTCCTTCCCTTCAAGGAGGGAATAATTCTACTCACTCACACCACTTAAAATAAACCACAGTATCTGGGCAAATTTGTTAAAATATTGGCCAAAAAAAAGAAAATTCGGCATTTATAGGTGTCAGAAAAAATTTTTTGGTATCTAAAGGTGCCGCGTTTCCCAAACGCGGCGCTGAAATTTTTTTTTAAATTTGTCAGGCGCCGCGTTTCCCAAACGCGGCGCATGAACAGTAGTCAAGCGCCGCGTTTGGGAAACGCGGCGGTACTGTTCACGGTACTTTTTTACTGTTCACTTTTTTTTTTTTTTTTTTTTTTTTTTTTTTTTTTACAGAATAGGTAAGTGTTTAAGATTTTTTGTATTATTGTTTAGGTAGATTTATAGGATTTAAGTAAAAGTAATGAAGGTAATTCAATATTTGAATTGAAAAATTTTAGATTTAAAAATAATAAAGTTATAAACACCAAATTTTGATATACCACTAAATTTTCTAATATCTTGTGAGCCATTTTTTATTTTTCAGAATGGGAAATTTGGTTTTTAGAGAAAGTGTGCAAAAATCTTTCCGGAAAATTATAATTTCAGCACGTAAATATATTTTTTGTCAATTTTTTATTTTTAAATTCATATTTATATCATCATACAAATTTCTAAATTTTGAAATTTTTCTAAATGAATCACTATTTTTTTAGGTATTACGTCAGTTCAAGGACAACATAATCATTTCAATTTTTGAATACCTTTTTTTGGCTATTTTTGAATTCCAAACTCATATTTCATACTTTTACGTATATTCTAAATTTGTGATAATTTTTTGGGTTCAAAAACTATTTTTTCTATAATGCATACATATCTGAGGCAAAATCGTTTTTTTTTTACCTAAAAAATTATCACAAATATAAAATGTGCTTAAAATTATGAAATATGAATTTAAGATTCTAAAAAAAATTAAAAATAACTATTTCGCCCTTGAATTGACGTGGTACACAAAAAAATAGTAGTTCATTTAAAAAAATTACAAAATTTAGAAATTTGTACAAGGGTATAAAATATGAATTTAAAAATCAAAAATTGACCAAAAAGGTATTTACGTGCTAAAATTATAATTTTACCAGAAGACTTTTGCACACTTTCTCTAAATACTAGATTTCACATTCGAAAAATAAAAAAATGACCTACAAGATATATTAAAAATTTAGTGGTATATCAAAATTTGGTATTTGTAGCTTTATTATTTTTAAATCTAAAATTTTTCAATTCAAATATTGAACTACCTCAATTACTTTTACTTAAATCTTATAAATCTACCTAAACAATAATACAAAAAATCTTAAATACTTACCTATTCTGTAAAAAAAAAAAAAAAAAAAAAAAAGTGAACAGTAAAAAAGTACCGTGAACAGTAACCGCCGCGTTTCCCAAACGCGGCGCTTGACTACTGTTCATGCGCCGCGTTTGGGAAACGCGGCGCCTGACAAATTTGAAAAAAAAATTTCAGCGCCGCGTTTCCCAAACGCGGCGCCTTTAGATGTCAAAAAAAATTTTCTGACACCTATAAATGCCGAATTTTTCTTTTTTTGGGCAATATTTTAACAAATTTGCCCAGTATCTGTGTATTTTTCCCTCTACTTTGTGGTTTATTTAATTACAGTATTTTATTATTTTTATGAGATTTTACGGTCACCATAGTGAGAATTAGCCGTTATTAGTGGAAAAATACTTAGATGAACTCGGTCTACGGAATAATTTTGTGGATCCCTTGGTTCAGAAGCAGCCACGTCACTCATGGCCCACCGTATAGATAATGTGGCTGCTTCTGGACCAAGGGGTCCACGGAACTATTCCGTAGACCGGGTCTATCTAAATATTTTCCGTTATTAGTACTCAGGTAATTAAAAAAATAAAAAGGTAAATATTTATGAGTTATATATATATATATGTATATTAAAAAATACCTTTTTTTTATCAAACATATACTATAATAATTGGGGAAAGAGGAATGGTGCTCGATGAAATTTGAACTCTTGAACTCTAGAGTGAAGTTGTAGAGCTCTAACCACTCAATCTTCTATATAATATTACATATTGTAACAGTATTGTAAAATTTTTTATAGTATTTTATACGTATACATGGACTTGACTGGTATCCGTGTTGTTGGGTAATTAATTTTCGTGCTATCGTGGGCATGTTGTTCAGGTGTGGAGCAAATTGTCTATGGTATATCTCTCCTTTCTGTTTGGCTTTTGCCTTTAACTCTTTATTCTATGGGAACGTCCAGTAAACAAGAGAATGGTAATTGTGGAATTTAATTCATGTTAGATTCATGGTCTTGCGTAATTAAGAGTGCAATTGAATATAATCGAATTAAACGTCTAAGTTATGAAGCTTAAGCTCATCAAGAGAAAGTCTCTAACATCGAACTTGATTATAATTTGATCAAGTGTCTAAAATAAAGTTCTCTACGTAGGTTTTATTGACAAAGGACTTGTTCTCAATAACTTCTTATTTTTATATAAACTGATTTAAAAAAATTAAAAATTAGTTGCTCCTTATTTTAGTTTAAAAAATCCAAAAACATAGTTAAAAAAAAATAGTTGAGAACATCACAAAATAGATTTTTCAAAAATCCGAAGCTAAAATCAGGTAGGAAAAAAGCTATTAAGAGCATGCCCAAAACTATGTAAATTGAGTTCAACTCCCAAGGAATCAGCTTGAGTTTAAATCAGAGTTCCAGTTTAAGTTTGAGGTTATTTTTTTATCTTATTCTTTACCAAAGTGATCACTTTGTAATGATTTGTGATTTTTTTTAAAAAAAAAGAATTGATAAAATTCGTCTTGACTTGTGTACTTTGGCTCATTCTTTTATTTTGTTATGGTTAGTTTGTTTGTTAATTCTAGTATAATGATTAATCGCAAATTCTATATTACAATAAAATATAAGTTATTTGTATTGCAAAATCTACTTAATCTAATAATTAAAATTGTTGGATATATTTTTAAAAAATAGAGCTTATAATTCATCAATAATTAACAGAAGTATATTTGTTTAGTGGTTACGATAAAGAATGGGAAAATTTTTGAAATAAAAAAAATAAAAGAGAGAAAGGAAATAAAAGGGGAAAATAAGCCAAAAAGTTAATTAAAATAGCAATAGTAATTTTGTCAATTATTACACGTTCAAATTTTATTTTGGATCTAAAGCCTTTTGGTTACTTCAAAGAACCAAAGCGGTAGGTGAAAATCAAACTTTTGATCGCATGCATTGAAATATTTGTTCGAGTATACGTATATGGAAGGTTGTTCCAGCAAACGAAAGTTTCTTCTTCTTTAAGATAATACTAAACAAAACGCACACTTTAATTACAACCGGTTCAAAACCACTTGACTATTATAATCTCATCAATCCAGGGAAAAAAGAAATAAATATTTTCATAATTACACTCACCTAACAACCTTTTGATGGGTAATATTATAATAACCTTCTTACGTTAGGCAAAGAAAAAGTCCACTGTTGCATCTAAGATTGATTAGAACCATCTAATGTATCTTCAACTAAAGTTCTAAACTCTAACGTCATAGGATCTGCAATCTGTTTCCTTACTTCAGTCAATAATCTTATACATAGAAAATCAGAAAACTATGGACAAACTTTAGTGGCCGAAGATCAGCCAATGGTATCAAAATGACAGTTTGAAGGCAAAATTGGTTGAGATTTTGCATTGAAATAACCTAAAAAGAACACATTTCTTTAAAGTTGAGAGTTGAAATAATCCTAAAATGATAAGGTTTAAACATCAACTCAGTTTTGGTGGGCAATAAATAGAAAAAATGGAACATGAGGTCCTCAAAGCTTTGGAGAAAGGGACATTACCAAAGAGATTTTTAGGTACAAAGATGTGAACAATTGTGCAAAGCAAAATTCAATTAATTTTCATGCACACATTTGTCGTTGATTTAGTGTAAAGGACAAAGCAGCTAATCTAGGACCGGTTTCACACCATCAATATTAAGTGGATCATGAGTCATGAGTTGGTAACTTAACTTTCTAGAAGATCTACAATACGAAAGCCCAAGGTACATTTGGGCCCACTTCTTGCGAAGTGTCAAATACAATTCTACCGGTCAACAGGCCACCAACTCCCGATTCGCATGACTTGTAAAATTAATAGCCCCATTTGCAAATCCACTATCAACTTTTTCAACCCCGGATGGAAAATCGGAACGATATTAATGATAATTTTTTTGAAAAATATCATTCCAGTACTTAAGAGTGTACATGTGATATTATGACCTATTCTGAATAGCTTTTTTTTTACCTGATTTTAGTTTTTGATCTTTAAAAAATCTATTTTGTGATGCTCTTAACTGTTCTTTTTACTATGTTTTTGAAAATTTTTAAGTTAAAATAAAAAACAACTGATTTTCAGCTTTTCTAAAGTTGGTTTTTAAAAAAATCAGAAACTATTACGAACAAACCTTATACCACTTAAGAGATTAACATGTATATTTATACTAACTATCTCTCATAAGTCAGGAACACGTGTCACTCTTTTAGATGGTGTAATATGAGTATAGCATCACAAATGTAACAGAAAAAACCAAATCTTATAGAAGCTACTTCAAAATGTTTTTTTTTTATTGCTCAAAACGTATCTGATGGCATGGTTCCTTTTTCATACTAACTACGTTTCTTAAGTTAGGAACACGTGTCACTCTTTTAGATGGTGTAATATAGGTATAACACTATAGATGTAACAAAAAAAGGCCAAATCTTGTAAAAGTTAGTTTAAGACGCGTATGAAAAATTATCGCCGAAAACATCTTAGGGCGATGGATAACGTGGTTCCTTTTTCATATTGGATCCTCAATGATTTATGCTTAAAAAGGAAGGAAAAGTGTAAGGCATTAAAAGTATGAACTCATTCCACATATTATTGTACTACTCCTTTTCTTGATTTCATTTCGTACATGTTCCTCAAAACGTACTATGTTCGCAAGGTGGTGTCCAAATATTTTCATATTAGGTAGCCAATATATTATTTTACTTGTGATGTTTTTCTTGCGTCTCGAGTCTAATGATGGATGGAGGAGTTGATCTAAACCAAGAAAAATTGCACTGGTTTTAGACTCCACAAAGACCAAAACGAATGATGATCATTAATTGCATGAAAACTATCAGTCGGACCGGCATGTCAAGCAACGAGAGGTAGACAAAAATGTCAAAAACAAACGAAAGATTAATGAAGAAGCAAGCGAGTCATTGTCTCACCAGATACAGCTTATACTTTTCCCATTTTGGGTTGGTGAGGTTAAACTGAATTGACTCCATGCATCTTTTTTTACCTTAGCAGTGGACTATGACACGTCGTCGTAGTCCTCATGGCTTTCAGATTAACGCGTTCTTATCTGTTTTCACAAAGAAAGCATTCTTTGATAGTTGATCAAAGCATATTTTTGGGTAGGTAAGATATGGACTTCGAATATTGAGCAAGAGCTCATGAACTCATTCATTGGAATTTTCCCCTGGATAAATGATCTTCTTTGTTTAATTTCCATAATTGCCAAAGAGTTTCCATACTTTTCATTTAAATAGGGTATCGGACATCTTGTTGGTATAGAATTAGAGTTGGTCAAATTTAACTTTGTTTGGATTGTTTTTGGAATATTGTTAAAAATGAAATTACTGTCATACTTTGCTTAAATAAGCATGTACATGTGCTTAAAGTTGCTACCAACAATTTCTTAAAAAAAAAACAAGCACACCAAATAGTGTGTTGTTATGAGCATAAGCCCGCGAATCGAATTCTTGTCCATTCCTCCCTTCAATGTGATTTGGGCAGTTGATTGAAATTATATAACTAATGGGGCTAGAGAATAAATTACATATATTAAGATCCCTAGGGAACAACTTAGGATACTTTTTGTCCATTTTATTTTTCATACGACCCAATAACAAGTCTTATTTTTCTTGCTTTTACTGAGCATCGTAATGAATTATAACCCTTAGTAATTTCATAAAACTGAAATTTACATTATCAAGGAAATATTTCAACGAACTACGATCAATCAATAGAAGCAAAAAGCTCCAGTGCAAAGCAAAGCCCACTACACAAAACAATTAACTAAATCTTGTCTCACTTACTGCATAAAGTACTTACAAATGGCAGCACTTCTGATTTTAATAATTTTCTCGAGCAAAAAAAGTCAATGCAGTGACGACCTACTCTTGCACTAACATTCACATCAAGAAAAGCTTCTTTTTTTCATGTTATTTCCTTTCGTTACTGTTATCTCGCAAGTTGATGGCTAATAGTTAGGAGCCTAGAGAGGCCATGCTTTAGAGCCATGTGGTCAGTGATGTGCCACATAATTTAAAGTGGCAGACAACTTATGTAGATCATTACAGGCAGATTCTTCAAAATAATAATAATAATAAGAATAATAATTACAGGCAGATTTGCAGGCCAATTAGAATTGTAATCCCTAGTAACCAAGCTCCACTTGAAAAGTTTATTGGCCCATGTGATTTTTATATAATTTTAAGAATTCTTGATTTTTATTTAATTTTAATATTTTAGTTTGGATGGCTGTTTTTAAGAGTTTTTTTTTTAATATTATTGTAGCAAGTTTAGCCACTGGGCTAACAGCCAGTGGTCATGGTAGACCCTTAAGGTCTCCCTCCTACCGCTAGTCCTGGGATCAAATCTTGCCTACGGCAGTTAGGGAGTTTATAAGGAAGGGGAAATTTAAGTGAATTTCGGAAAGTCATACTCCCAAATTGCATATGACAAATTGTCTGTGGCTTCACCTAGTATATTATTTGGAGACTCACTCCACTTATGTAAGGCAATAAATATTGTAATACAATAGTAATTGATCAAAAAAATTTGTAGCAGTTTTACATATTATTCTCGGTAAATGTATGTGTGAGATAAAAAAGTAATTAAAATATATTTAAAATTTCTAGAAAACATGTTTTTGAAAAAATAACATCAAACAAACACAGCCATCTCATATAATCTTCTTTAAAAAATAAAATCCACAATATGTAACTCACAAGGCAACATTACTTCATAAGACCCTTTCAAAAACCTTGAAATTGTTTATTATATTTTTTTTTTCTGTTAATTGGAAGAATGAATGCATACGCATAATACAACAGCCTAACCAACTTAACTTATGGGCCTGAAATTGTTCGATCCAATAAAAGAAGCCAATCAGCCATTATTGGACTAAGAACTGGATTATATATATCAATACTTCCATTATGGCCTATACTCTCCAGCCTGGGTGGAGTCCACCAATGCCAGCCCAAAGACCCCATTGGACCCCGACCAATTATAACATACAACCCCAGATCAAGCTACCGAAAATCTCTTTTTTTTTTTTTTTTTTCAAGACATACTGAAAATCTCAGCTGGCTCAAGAAGAAACCTCAAGCTTGGCAAAATAATTCATGCCCATTTATTAGTATTCAACCGAAACACTGAAACCCATGTTATCGAGTACTATACTACGCTTGATTTTTATGCAAAATCCAGTCAATTATTGGTTGCACGATAGATGTTTGATAGAATGCGGATGAGACATGCAGTGTCATGGGGTACCTTAATACAGATACCTTGACCTTAAGTACATTGGGGTGATCGTGGCTGCTTTCAGATATCGATAACTGCACGTGGAGCTGTCAATGTCCAGAACCACAGCACCTCAGATTCACTTGATGTTGTAGAAAAGAAGAATAATGAAAACAACAAATTCATTTAGTGTTTCGGCGAGTGTTTTTACCTGCCCCACTCATTCATTTCGTGATTTTACTTGTCCGTAAGCATGCATTTCTTGCCTTGGGCACATTTTTGTATCTGTGTCTCCCATTTATTTCTCGATCAATCTTAGTATTACTTCTTTATACTCCAAATTTAGATCTCAATTTGTGTTTCTTCTCCTGTGCTCGTCTGATTTAAATTCTTCAAATCTTGAACCAAAACAATGGAGTTGAATAAATAAAAAGCGGCATCAGAAACATTTGTACAGGAGCAGGTTTAGTAACAATTGTATGGGTACAATACAGCAAACATGCACTCACTTTTCACCATAATCCTATCTCGATTTATCTTTTTTATTAGTCAAGTCGCGGTTGTACGTGTACAGTGCAAATTTGGATATCTGTTGCGGCACCTGTACACGTGGTTGGCTTACTGTTTGAAGATCAAGACCGAAATGTCTGGAAAAGTATACAATACACTACATGCATTGCCACGTAGTGTACTAGAACTAATAATTTATCTCCATGTGACAATGGTGGGTAATACCTTGTATTATTTGGCGATGTGTAATTGGTTCTAGTGCACCACGTGACACACCACGTGGCGCGCGTGGTGCACGCAATACTCACTCCGAAATGTCCTACAATATTAAATTAATAAATGCTTCTTTCATTGATTCAATAACAAATGTGTTTCTTTTGGGCTAAATGCGGATGTGATTAGTATCTTAGGGGACCCACAAGCAGCATAATTTGACAAGAAAGAAGCCTGCGTGTCCTCGGGGGATTCATGGTTAGTTTCTGATAATACCAAACTTATGAGCAGATGTTCTCCACATTTGTCTGGTTTTGGAAATCTTTTGATTATCTTGTCTTGTTGATAAGGAATCCAATCGTCAATCATACCGTTACATACACAGAGGAGGGGAAGATTTTACCAGTCTTTCAATGGAGTCCTCGAAGAACGAACGAGAGTTTCATAATAGGAAAATGTTCCACATCAGACACTAGAGACTTTTTTCTATATTTTTTTTGTTCTTGAAAAGTTCTAGACAAACATTACAAGACCGAAAATTTTTGCAATTCAATCCCCAGCTGTCGACAAGAGATTGAGTCGTGCTAATATGGGTTTTAAAGGTAATTATCTGTATATGTAATACATTACATTCGAGTAAATATGTTAACAAGTCGGGCGGAGAACCTTGTGTATTTTTACTTTTTGCCCTATCTTTTCCAGTTTTAGTTTTTTAAGAAACGGGGATATTTGTCCCCTTAATCTGAGTTGGAAAACGACATGACAAAGAAAGAGACAACCGACAATACGAGCCCTTTAAAAAGTTCACAATGCATGTTTTGAAATGAAAGGCTATGGTTTTAAGTTCTTGCATCCTCTAACAAAATTCTCCTGTCAACCTTTTTTCTTGTGAAACCAACCTCAAATCTAACATCTCTATTTCATTTCATTAGGTCTAGAATTCGTAGATAACTCGTTTGTTTAGCAAAGTTTATATCCTTATTGGGGGCTCATGGTATATCAAAGCAAGATTCTAAGGCATACCACATGTTGTTGACATTGAAATTGTTGAGTAAAATCTTCTTTTATCATCTATTGAATGTTTCACCAAGTGGAATTAATTAGAAATTGCTAAAAACTTCCTTATACAAAGTGAAAATATTCAATTATATCTCTTACATAATATACAACACTTTTTGTCCCCTAAAATTTAATGAAAATTACTACAGCGTCTCCCCTAACAATGTATATTTATGGACCTTGAACCTCACATATCAAATTTTGAGCCCTCACTGCTTTTACTTTTTTGAAAAATGAAATTTAAATTCGTCTATCTCAAATTTTTGAGACACAACTCACCCTGTACCTAGGCAGGAAGAGAAATGACTAAAAGGAATTGGGCATAAGCTATATTGTTCAAACATTCAGTCTTGTCGTGCCTCTTCTGTGGACTCTCAGAGAGAGAGATGTGAATGAAGACTATTCCATAGGACTAACGTCAAGAATTCACGTTTTTGAGGGAATTAATGATGATAATTACGAGAGAGAGAGTTTCAATTAATAACTGATGTTGAAATGTATATGATGAATTCAAATTTGCGAGCACAACTCTGTTGAAATCTCTCTCCAAACGATATGCCGTTCTAGAACAGCAGTTCTTTTTAGATTCTTCATATCATATGATGTATGATTTAAAGGCCACCAGTTCGTGGCGGTGCCCCTTGAAATTGAAAAGGGTTAACATTTACAACCAAGAGTAGCTACCATAGTATTTTTGTGCCCAATATTATAGCCTACGAAGATTAGTCGGCAACAGTCTTCTATCACAGACTTCTTCACAATTTGAAGTTCTGTTGTACAATTCAGCGGAGGGCACTAAAACTCTATTAATGATGGATTTAACTGTTGAATCCCCAAAAGAGCATATTGTAATATATTTTCTAGAAATCTACATATGAATGATTATATTAGTTAATATATGTTTATAAGTAAATTCCATGCACATAAAAATCATAATGGGGTTAGGCAGTAATATAGGGTTAGGTAGTAATATATTAACTTTCAAGCAACTTGTGTAAAGCTATAGAATCACATTCTTAACGTTTTGTTTAAGATAATTTTGTTGCAATTAGTAGGAAAAATTGTTAGTCAAGCTCATGTTATGATGTACCATAAGCATTAAGTCAAGTTTAGGTTAAATATCTCTAGAAGGTCAACTTTCCTTTCATCCCTCACAAAACATTCTGACAAGATAAATGCCATGGAGAAGACAATGATAGCTTCACATCATTATAGTACACAATACCAAGCACAAAGTTTATGGTCACAGTTTCTCTTGTAGTTTTCTTTTTCGTGTTGGGATGAGGGAAACACAGACGTACTTGTATTTTAGCACTAGAAAAAAGAAAAAAGAAAACTGCATAACAGCAAGTCTACAACAGATCTCTTGGATTTCACAGCCATCTCTGGGCTACGTGGTCCTTTCCTTAGTCTATTCTTTTTTCTTTTATCAGTTCTAGGAATGCCTAACTATCGTCACAAAACAAATATCACAGAACACAATGGAATTTTCAGAATCCCAACTATAAACAGAAACGTGGCTATTTCTCCACCTGTATATACAATACAAATGTTGTATTTGAATTTTGTTTTCTAGAGAAGAAAGAGAAAAAGGTAAGAGATCACAACAAATTATAGTTATAACATGCATAAATGAGTTTACAGACCGGCCAGGTTACTTACAAATTTTTCTTAACACGTAGAGATAGCAAATATAAATATGTTTTTAAATTTATAAACACTTTTTTTCTGTGCCTGCAAACAAAAATATTTGTCTGCTTTAAAATTTTTACCTTTATCAGCCTCTAACCCTATTAATATTAGATATAATTATGACAACAGTACTACATTATTAGTTGGGTAAGGCTGTCGATCTTTTTTGAAAATTCGACAATGCATACTCTTTAATTAGTTAGCCACTGAGCCGATGGCTCAGTGGTCAGGGGAGCAGTTGGTAAAGCTCCCCCTGCTGCAGGTTGGGGTTTCAAGCCCCACCTGCAGCAGCTCCTTTGGTATTAAATCCAAAGGAGCACCTTAGTGCTCCTTTGGTCCAATGGTGGTTTAGTCTCCATTGGCCCCTCAGGTCCAGTTGGACCATCCCCTAAAGTAGGTTAGGAGTAGGATAGTATGTTGAATCTTGACAAAAAAAAAAAAAAAAAAATACTCTTTAATTAGTTGCTTTTACCAATACGTGAACCACACGACTCTTGTCTTCGTTGTGCTGTTGCATTTTCCATAACTAACAGTACAGGTTGACGATTTACAAACAATCTCAACTTATAAATAAGTAAACATTCTCCTTTGATGAATTCCTTTTAAAGTCCAAAAGGCACAAAAGTGAAGATATGATTCTCTTTTTCAAATCCACCTCTAGGAGCAGAAGTATTTGTGCTGAAGATAATCTTCTTGATCAGCAAAAGGTCAAAAACAATACAGCAGGAGCGTGCACATGTCTAACAGTCTGGAGAAAATCCCTCCTATTCACCTGTGAAGGTTTCACTGTAATTGGCTCTGACGGTAGTTTAGTCTATAGGGTAGACAACTACTCCGGACGAGGCCGTCCCGCTCAAGTCATTCTCATGGATGGATCAGGGATGCCCATACTAACAATGTTCCGTCGCAAGGTAATTTAAATTAATCTGAGTATAAGCCTATTATTGTTTTTTTCTTGTAGAAAAACTAGCTCATCCGAAATTAAAGTTGTTTGTGATGTTCAATTTATTTGACATGGTGTTGGTTGATAATTAGCAGAAACTTGGGCTAGTAGATCACTGGCTTATCTTTGAAGGAGAAGTAGATGATTATAGCAACAAGAAGATGGCAAAAAAGCCCATTTTTTGTGGCAAAAAAAGCTTAAATATATTGCAAGCAAACTTCAATGTACTAGCATATGTATATAGAAGGATGTCTGACAAGAGTTACTCGTATGTGATTGAAGGATCATATTCCAATCGGTCGTGCAAGGTATTAGATGCATCAAGAAGAGTTGTAGCTGAGATAAAGAAGAAAGAAGCAATGATAGGGGGTGTATCTTATGGTCTAGAAGTTTTTCTTTTGATTGTTCAGCCAGGATTTGATTCTGGATTTGCCATGGCTTTTATTTTGCTACTTGATCAAATGTTCTCTTGATCATTTTCCATTTTCTTAATTCTTTTCCTTCCTGGATGTACATTTTTTTCTGTACCTGTTGCTTTCTTGTGCAATGAGAGAACAATTTTATTACAAAATGCTAACGAAAAGTTAAGGAGGAAGGGATGTGAAAAGGTGGAGAATTGAGGCTTATACAAGGAATGTTGTGGGGAAAACTTGATGACTGATGAAGGGATTAGTCCCCACGAAGTTTGACCGTTGAAAATATATCGCATGCCAAGCAAGAGCTACATCCCTCTGATAGGGACATTATATTTATAATTTTTTTTATTCTTTGGATACCAACTCAAGTAATTCTACATAAAAATCAATTTGAGACTTCAACACGACACTTTTATGATGCACAATACAAGTTTATAAATAACAAATAAAATTTTGATAATTCATGTGAGTCTGTTTATTTATAAATTAAATTAACAACTCATGTGAGCTTATCCTTCTTATTCTCATCCAACTATTCGTTCTTTATATGATATAAAGCTGACTTAACTTTATACCATAGTTAAATCCTCAACAAAGGTATATCTGTCAATATGTCTACAGATTATCTTTGTATGCTTTGAGGATCTAAGATTATAATTCATGTACAGAACATGAATAGACTACAAAGCCAAATTATATGAATTCCACATAATCTCTGTGAAAATTCAATTGCTCACACAATTTGTGGAGATGTGGTAACATCTCTCTTTGTCACAGTTTGAACAATCAGAGGGGGCAATTGCATCATCCCTCATAAGAATGTCTTACGGAAAAGAAAATAATGAGATTAAAAATTGACAGTTCTACATGATACACAAAACAGATATGCATATGTACACCCAAAATCGCATCCGACAACCAATATAAAGGTTGTCGACCTAAATTGCCTTTCTGGTGTAACTTCGCATCTTTGTAAACCACGTGCATATTATAGTTGTCAATGACGCGATGGCAGACTGGTAGCTCTTTCTGCCATACTTGCATTTATATCCTCTGCCACAAGTTGCGTGACTATCAAGATGATTTGATTCCTTTTGAAGCTCTAAATTTGCAGCTTAAGCAAACTCCAGTCCTTTCTTTGCTGCTCCAGAGCACCTAGTTTTTGAACTTTCCTGTGATCGTGTGAAGTAGGCAGCACAAGCTTGAAGCACCGTCACCTTTGATAGAAACCAACACGTACACAAACATAACAAGAAGTGTCATAACTGAATCTATGGCCTCGTTAATCATCTACACAAGGCAATGTGAAATTTTCCGGCATAACAACTTATACACATCTTACAGTTAAATGTTACAATATTCCTTCGTACAGGCCACATGATATGTACAAACCTACAAACTTCTAATATAATTCTAGGGTGATCTAATAAACAAATTACAAATCTGCCAGGAATTGGCTTTGTACAAAAAGGTCATTCCCGATTGCTGGCCGTTGGATTCTACTCCATTGGCACTATCTTCTTCAACTTCTGCCTGCCGTTACAAGCCTTATCAATGACCCTAGTAGATGGCGTCATCATACAGGATTTCTTTACAATATGATTATTGTAATTTTTCATCTCCGAAACCGAGTCACTAAATAGCTTGCTGGGAGATGATCTGACTGATCTGGAAGGAGGCCAATTAACTGGCACCTTTCTATCAGCAATTGCATGACTAACAGCATCAGTCTTTTCATTTACTGAGAGTCTGAGCTTCTTTGCAGGAATAAGGCCATCAACAAGTTTGACCAAGTTATCAGGTCTGATTGATGCTTCCGGTGTCACAAAGACATTTTCAGATTTCTGAATTGACTTTAACTTGCATGCTTTCATAGTATTCTGTGAAGGTTTCTTCAGCTGCTTCATCGTGTAATATGAGTTTTGCATTGAGGAATGAGATGCAATTTGACAGAGCGTCTGAGCAGCAGCCAAAAGTCTAGGAGAATATTCAGCTGTTGCAAAAGAAAATGAAATATAACTTTATCAGTAGTAGTATTCATACATACCTAGAAAATTCAACATGCAGGAAAAGGTCACATAACAATTTAAATAGCTTTTTGCTTGTTCATCACAAGGAATATATGCATTTATTCTTAGAGCTACTTGAACAACTTAATCAGATTATCCAAACTATGGGACAACACAAAATAATCATGGTGTACCAATTCAGATATTGCTCACCCATTCAGGCACAAACAACAACACCAACACCAACATTTATGGAGGCCAAAAAGTAAGAAACAACTAAGCAGCAATCTACGAATTTCATCCTATCAAATGTCAAAGAAGAAAAAATATCAGACAAAATATAAGTTAATCAGAACCAGGACGACTAGGTTGATCTCTCTGTGTCACTGAGGCAGGTTTCTGCAAGGTAAGCAAAACAAAGTTTTTTTTTTTTTAAATTAATTGATCTGATAGTAAAAATCATGCAATGTCATGTTAAAATACAAGTACCGACAGACAACTACTAAGCAAGCAAAGCACATGCAGGGCAGAATGTTAATCTCAATGTCAAATTATAATACTCAGATTGGCTGGAACTAAATACATTACAATCTATATTACAAGATTTGATTCTAACTTTAGCTTAAACTTTATGGACAATGACTTTGTATTCATGATAGTGACTGAAAGAAAAGCCGGAAAGCAATATACCTGGAGGGACCTGGGAAGCCGAGCATGCTGCTGATGATAATACAACCGGCTCACAGGAATTAATGTTTAGACATGTGGATGAGGCATTTTCTACTCCCAGAGATGCAGACTCCAAATTTCCCGAAGGAACTAGTCTGTGATTGTAAGTAAGCGATTTCAAATCTACCAGTAAACCATTAGAACCTTTCAAAGGAGTGAGTGTGTTTCCCACTTTCACCCATCTGCCTGGGCATGTGGTCCTATTAGCAGATAATTTAACTGTATCCGGACCAGATTTAGAATTCCCAAAGGAATTATGGGACCAAGGAAAAGGCAACAAGCCAGTTCGATTAGATATTGCCTTCCCTAATCGTAGGTCAGTACTGTTTCTTGACGATGAAGCAGGCTTCACAGCATCCAGAAGCAAAGAGTCCAGATCCTTGGATGGGTGAAGTGCAAGTCGCTCCAAAATATTTTTTGGTGAACACAGTGAAGAATCAACCAAAAAGGCAGGTGGTTCCATATAGCCACAAGAATCCTAAAATTTCAAGAACAAGGGAATATTACACTGAAAAGGAAAGAGATCCATTGTAACCATTAACACATTTAAAAAAAAAAAAAAACTTGAGCACATTATACATAATTTAATTTTAAGATCAAGTCCGCAGCCACCCGAATATATGATGCTTGATGTGCATGAGGGCAAGATATGCAATAGCTCTTTTCCAATTAAAAAAAAAAAATTGTTTTCATCAAAAGAGAAAAGCATAAACATTGAGTCAAGTATGATTGCATTGATACGTCAGATGGGATATGCAGCTGGCAAGTGCTCTTCATTAGCTAAAGGTGCTCCTCAATCTCAATACCAAGACGACCATGATTCTATACATCTATCAAACTAACCTTATTGCTAGAAGGCCGATTTACAGAGCAGGAATCTGCTTTACCACTATCTATCCTGCTCGATGGAGAAGTGCCACTGCTGCATGGGCCCATGAGGACCATCTGGTTGCAACTATTATCAATATCAGCAGAGTTCTGGGTATAAACAGGACTTTTAAGCCGGAGAAGAGAGCATGCTTTTCTAACTGAATTCAGGAGATCCTCATTTAAATTTTCTACTGCTTTTCCCTTGTCTTTTACCAAGATAGGACACTTGTAACTCCCATCAAGGAGTTCATTCAAAGGCAGCTCATCCACTGGCTTTGTGACATCAAAAATGTCAGATTTGGAACCATATGCTGCTGGAGAAAAGAAACCACATCAAACCAACAAGTAAAGCACAGAGTAGTTAGAAAATGATCAAACATTTGGTCTTAAAGAGCCAAACAACGAGCCTATACATACATACATACATATATAATTGAAAATTCTAAATTCCAAAATAAAAGTTCCCATATCCACATAAATGTCATCACTCCTTTAATGTGTCCAGATAAATTGAACGTCCCAATAAATGAGAGAAAAATCAATTTATTAAAAAAACTTGTGTTTGATGATGTAACACTACCATGACATTTTTCATGAAAGATACTGTCATTCTGGGATGTAGTTCTTTATCTGGCATAATAACACCCAAATATAGACACGAAACAGGATATCATCTAATACAATTTTATGTTCTCCCCATATGTCAAAAACTATTCCGAGAAAGAGTGACTGTACTTACAGATAACAAGCCAATGATATCGGATCAGGATAAGAATGTTGCAGAATTTACATAACTTCAAGATGTAAGATTGATTACAAACAGTCTAGTGGACGGAAACCTAAAAACTGGTTAGCAATAGCAAAGATTCATGGGTGAACAAGATAAAAAAAAGTAGTAAACTAGAAGGAGGCAATCAAAGAGCGTACTTTAGCTGCAAAGATTTACAGCTTGAAGCACAAAAGAGTCAAGCTTTAGAAAGCACATATGAATTAACATCACCAGGATCTCTGCATTCCTTTCCAGAAAAGCAAATATACCTTACATAACCAAGGTGTTGTATAACTAGGAAATTAAGTTCATATATACTGGTTATACATCAAATTGATAGATCTAACTCCCAAAAATAGTGGAGAATACAATTATTAACAGATTGAACGCATAAATTCTCAAGCACATTTATAGAGAGGAGATTCTAACAATAAAAGCAAAACTGAAGGAATGGAGGACAGTAGACAAATTGAAACTGAAAATGTTGAACTAAAGATAAAACCATCTCTATGGTCAAATGAGTCAGCTTAGTATCAAATGCTTATAAGAAATGGCACGCAAAGAATTGAATTTTCACTTTGGATCTGCAAAAAAGTGGTGTCAACACTGATCGTGGCACAAACAATCACTTGCCATGGTACGCTTGTTCAGAACTTCCAGTAGATTAATGCAGATTGACATTTTTCATAAAATTTAATTAACTGACTGTACTGCAGTCATCAACGTATCACCATAGGCTTATCCAGATGGAAGGACTTGCAAGATCAAAAAACTTCACATGTTCTAATGGCACAGATCCTGCTGTAACAGCCTGAAAACCCACATGGATGTATATGAATGCAGCATTGTGCATGTTAAATACAACTTGTATTGGATTTGTTTTAAGTGGCGTTAAGCAAATTTGGACTTGCCCAAAGACTTGCTGAGCTAATAATTAAACGAACCAAAAAGGACTAATTATAAAGAAACATCATGATTGGTAAAATACAATTACATAAGCCGTAATACAGATTATGAATTTCACCTGCTTTTAACAGCAGAAAATCAAGAATTTAGAATTTAGTATGCAACACAACTAAGAGTGTCAACCAACTAAGCAAGAAAGTGTTTCTTACCAAGAAAGTTGCCTCCTCCAGCAACTGAGCTGAAACTAACCAAGCCATTTTTCAGACAGAAAGAATCACATTTGCTTTTAGGAACTCTACAACTTCTTTTATCACCCCGCCTGCCGTTTGAATTGTTCCTTTGTTTGGGCATTTGAGCTTTCTCTAGAAAACGCAGATTAGGAAGGAAATTTATAAAAGTTCATGACTTGGTATTCTGATTAACACATCAAGAGTTGATATAGTTTACAACAATCACTTGAAAGTTGGAATAACGAACAACATGGCCCATAAAGCAACAAAGTATATAACTAAAAAAAATTGGAGAAAGAGCAAAGTAAATATAATAAAAGGTAAGCATTAGTTGTGGAAAAAAAAAGTTCCTGCAACTCAAAAGAAAATTACTAAATTTATGTGCCATATCAACCAGAATCTTCTGACATATAGGACAGTAAAAGTTGCAAAGAGGAATCTTATGGCTAAAAGTTATCTTCAATTTCGGACCAATCACTCAGTCGCATTACAAATTATACAATGGACACTTTCAACGTGAACAAGAGAAATGTCTATCTACAATCAGATGCTCCGCATTATTTTTGAGAGTACAGCACACAACGCTAGGGGCAGAGGGAACATGACTAGATACTTCTTTACTATCCAAATCTCTCCAGTTGTGCTCCAGCAGTAAATTCCATCAGAAGGACTAGAATCTGAAATCTTCCATTTCTGACCTTTCCTTGCACTTCCAATAGTAATCTAGCAGGTGCAAGTACCACCTTAACTCTTCAGGTGATCAGAGCGAACACCATTTTAATGAAAGATAGCAAAAAGATTGCACATGCAGGAAATTACAGGAAAATCTTGCTGCAATTCCAAAATTATCATATTAGCATATCCAGCCATTTGTGCAACTTTTATTCTGGCAACACCAGTTTTGGTAATTTGTGCTCTCAGACAAGAAATATTACTTGCATCAAATGACTTTCTCCCAACAAACTTACCTTGAAAATTTAAGAAAGATCACTGGGCAATAAGTATACTAATTTGGAAGTTCTAAGCATAAAAAATTAATCTTTCAAGGAAATCCTTGGATGCCGCTCATAGACATAATGATCTAAAATAAATCCTGATACAGTAAAAAGTATTTCAACTGTTAATGCATGCCAAGACTAGACATCAATAGCTAATTTTTAACCAAAACCAGTGTTTTGAAGGGTCACAATAAGGCTAGTTAAAGTCTCAAAAGAACTCATTAACAGTAATAATGGCTTCCGCCTGCCAGATAAATCAGAACAACTCTACCTGCGATTATGCATTTTGCAGGACAAGTTCCAGTAACAGAAGAATTGCCCTTTATATCTTTTACACCAGATTCATTCACAGAAAGTTCCATCTGTAATATTCTTGACCTCTTTGAACCACCATTGCTTCTTGCAACCTTCCCAGATCTTCGATGCCGCTGTCTAGCCTCAGCGTAAGCAATCAAAGACTGAGAAAACCCCAGTTTCAAGTCTTCTGGGGCATTACTGCCATGAAAGCTGGAAGACAGACCATTAGGTACCAAACGTCCAGGATCAGGTATCTTGTACCTAAAAGCTGGCTCCGAGGGGTGAGCATGAGGAATCTTAGCTGAAATACATATACTAAAAAGCATAAGTTAATATTGCCAAGGACTTTCTAATTACAACCAACACTGCTTGAGCACAAAATATTGAAACAAAAGATATTATGAATTTCCTCCTATTCTCTGATGTGATTTCAGGATATGAAAGAACAGAATCAACTTCCAGGGACAGAATCATGCATCATGGGGACAGGAAAAGATAAAAAAGAAATAAAATCTAAACTCATATTGCCTCCAGATATAATGCCTTCAGAGAGCTGTATCCAAAAGAAATATGTAAACTGCTATAACCAAGTAGATCAATTTTGGCATTACATGCTCTGAGGGTCATCGAGGACAAGACATGGAGGAAAAAAGAAATGGATATAGCTACAACCAATTTCAGAAGTGGGGCATGACGGAAAAGAAGAAAGAACTGTCATACCAGGATGTACCACCCTGCATCTTTCATGTTTCCTATCCCAAATCAGTACACACATATACAAACATGTATTATTTTGCAGGTGACAACAGGCCAAACTGACCACCCAAAACTGAAATGTGTTTACGTGTAAAGCCGAACAGCTATACTATACATTATCATTTCAAAAATGAAAAAATACCAAATGATTATGATCCGCAATATAAATTTCTCAAGAATATAAATCGGTTTTTCTTCCTTCCAAGTTCTATTTAGCGACATCTCCAACGTGCATGAAACAAGCCAGAGAAACCAATGTGCAAAACTAACACGAAGAAAATTTTCCACAGTAGACTTGCAAAATTTCAGAAGGATAAGCAAATGAACACACTAACTGCTTTACAGATCCAAACACCACAATGTTGTCTTTAATTAATCCTAGCTTCTCTGCCCTCATTTTCTGCAACTTTATAAAAGTTAATGAAATGAACTGGAAACTTACATTAAAAGCTTATCATCTGTCACCTTCTCCAATCATTTAACTTTTCATTCTCGAAAAGTCGGTTCCATCCTTTCATATTTCCTTTCTTTTTACCTTTGAACAAATGGTTTATTCATTTGGGAATTTACAAGCCACACCATCTAGTAATTTACAAGCCTCACAACCACATCTAGTAATTTTTTAAACAAAGAAACAGATATTACATGCAAAACTAAAGAAAAAACGGAAACTTTATTCCCACAAGTACCAAAAAAATCACCTTTTTTACTGCATGCACCAATATAGGGCCGAATTAAAACCGACGTACCCTCAGACTGTCCAACCTGAGCTTTTCCGAGCGCAGGCCCAACATCGCCGCCGGCATCGCCAAAATTCTCCGATCCCATAAGCTCAGGCACCGCAACCGCCTCCGAGAGAGCCAACTCCACCACGTCCATCACGGCACCGACGACCTCCAAGAACAGCGTATTAAATCCTCGTACAAGCTAACCACAATTAACATTTC
>JAMWEH010001121.1:0-34154 GCA_024721245.1 Mitragyna speciosa | reverse complement strand
TAATTCAGTGTTAAAATCTTTAGATGGTAATATTTTGAAGTCTAAATAGATGTTCTTCCTTGTTAAATCACGTTACACTAGATTTATTCTATGGTTAGACTTCGATTTGCATTTTTTTTTTTTTTTGCGCTCGGTCTGCATATTATTTCTTCTGTGCTTTAATTAAACAATATGTAGCATTGGATTTCATGTCGACTGACCAGAACATCTTCTAGAAAAGTATTCCGATATAACCTTTTTTTTTTTTTTTTTGAAGAGATAACCACATGAAATATACTGCAATATGAAAGTTATACAGCATTACAGGAAATGGCAAGCTGGTGAGCTTGCTGAACCTGGGCACGAGGAACTTTTAAGAGATTACAATAAGTAAACATACCAAGGAGGGAAATTAAATCTAAGAATAAAAACTGTAGGGGAAAGGAAATTGTGTGAACATCCCTAACACCAGTACAAAGTTTTAAGCAGTCCGTTAGAACTAATATATGAGTAAACCCCATAACAGCTGCCTTACGGATGGCATATAAGCAAGCCAATGCTTCTACTTGTAGACTGGATGCAGCATCAATCTTTGAGGCAAATGACCAAATTTGCGTGGAATGAGGATCGAGAAAGACATAACCCATAGCTGCATGTCCTGAGTTTGATTTGAAAGAACCATCAATCTGAATGGTGATATATTGTTTTTGAGGATGTGAAGTGGTTATTGATGAGGTAGTAGATGAAGGTTGTGGATAAGAGTTGAGAGAGGTGATCTGATGAATAGGCAGAAGTAGATTAAGCATCAAATTTGTGTTTTGAATGACTTTTAGGGGGCAAAACTGAATATCATGCCAAACAGTTTGATTGCGAGATAACCAAATATTCCAAAAGGTGAGAAGACAAAGAACAAGAAGATGATTATCCTGCACCTCATGGAACCAACATATCGCCCAGTCGATGAAAGATTGCTTCTGGCCTTGATCAAAATCTAGCCCTAACTGTGAAATGCGCCAAGTCAGTTTGGAGTAGTGGCATTCAAAGAAGCAGTATTCCAAAGTTTCGTCATGCTCTCCACATCTAAGACAAAGTGGAGACTGAACAATTCCTCTTTTGAATAAAGCTACCATTGTTGGGCATATGTTACGTAACATTCTCTAAAAGAAGAATTGAATCTTAGCAAGAATATTAAGCTGCCAAACTGTTTTGAAAATTTTTTGCAGTTGGGGAGGAATTTGTGATAGTTGGGAGGAGGTTGAAGGCTTGGCTTGTTCAAAGAGTCGTTTAGCCAAGACATAGCCTGATTTCACAGAGTAGATACCGTTACTTTCTCCTCCCCAGATTTGAAGATCCTGCTGTGGGTTGATAGGGATATGAATGGTTTTGATGAATGTTGCAAATTTGGTCCGAGAAGATGGTTGACAACAGAGGATGTCTCCAGTGGCCAGTGGGATGGATGAGATGCTGCACTTTTAATTGTAGTCCATGAAGAGCCAAAGAATTGTACCGCAAAGGATTTTTTATACTTGGTATCCAGTCATCTGCAACAGAGATTTGATGGCCATTTCCCACAATCCATTGCAAACCTTGCTTCAATAAATCTCTGCCCCATAAAACACTTTTCCACCCCCAAGAAGCTGAAGAAGAAGGTTTAACTTGTAAAAAAGAGTGTTTGGAGCAATATTTGGAAAGGAAGAAACGACTGAATAGAGAGTTATCCTTTTGGATGATGTTTTCCTTTTGAACAAGGAAATTGGCCTTTCTTTTTTTTCTTTTTTTTTTTGAGGTGCCTTGGGCAGCCCTCGGGCAGTCATGTTGAGCGAAGTCAGTCATCATCTTTTTCCTTATGTATTTCTTACGAACTTATTTCCAAATTATCAGCCTGACAATACATCCTGTGCTCTAAAACTTTTCAATTGATGCTAGGTAATTTGACGGACCAAAATTCATCTTGCGGGTTCTCTATGTAATATTCTGAAATTACACAACTGACATCTTTTGGAAGCAAAACATACACACCAATAACAAGTTAAAATATATAGTCAAAATCTGAAAGGCCAAGCAATATTACAAGTTCAAATTCTTAAACAGAAAAATCTCTCGGACAACACTACCTATAGATTTCCTAACTCTATACAAGACAAGCGTTAGCTCATATAGACCTGGACATGCAAAACACCCTAATAGTTGAGGTGAAATGAAATATATTATACGCTTAGGTTCAAAGTCAACACCACTACATAAAATTCTCTCGTCGCGCGTGCTTGTCGCTGTGTATCTGCACAGCGATATTCCGCAGCCATTTCTGCACTTGGCACCGGCATTTTATAAACGAAAACACACCTTGTAAGTTATTCCTAAAAGGTTCCCTATCTAACAAAAGACAGCATTTTCCCAAGGTTGTTTTGACCCACCTTGAAATTTCAGCAAGTATGAAATGAAAATGCTTTTGAATCCATTGATGCAAAGTCCGCTTGTTTAACTGGAAAAATGTATCACATCCAGATTTTTCATTTTCACATTGAATCCATACGGGGTTGGGAATGTACTAGGGGAGGAGCAACTAGTCGGGAAGTCAGAAGTTATAAAAACCAAGACAAAAGCTGAGACCGAAATAAACAAAACGAGTATCACCATCTTCACGTTTTTATGGCATGGACCACATGCAAGCTTAGAAGATCTACACAATGACCATACATTTCTCTCATCCACTAGAACAACAAATTCTAATAATCGAGTTTCAAACAAGGAGCCAGGGGAAAGGTTTTGTAGTTCAACAGGACAGGCCCAAAAAGGAATGCTCCCACTCGGAAAACAAAGTCCCATTTTGGGCATTGCAAAATCTAATGTCAACTCAGCCTCAAGCCAATAGACTCCTTGGAAAAACACAAATCCATCATTGAACCAGCATCTCCAGAACCACCTTAACAGGAACATCCTACAAGCAAGACCTGCATACCTGCAAAGATGCAATTATATGATACTTTCTTACCATTACCCTACATTCTGACCAAAACATTAGAAATCGAAGAGGAGCTTTGGTATAAGTAACAGCCTAAGCCCTACTGCTTGACAGTCTTCCCCTGGGACTGGAGCTTTGCTGCAACTTGCTCATCAGAAAGTGGTAAGTAGTAGATGCGAGGGGTTGCTTTAGTCTTCTTAAAGAGATCATCCAATGTCACAATTGGTGGATCAGCTTTCTCAGGAAGTGGAGATGATGGTGGAAAAGTGAGTCGTTCCCTCACCGGTGGAAGCGGTTCCTTTGTAGGCGGTGGAAGGTGTTCCCTTGCAGGTGGTGCAGGCGGTGGAAGGTTCTCCCTTGCAGGCGGTGGAAGGTGTCCCCTTGCAGGTGGTGGATTAGACAATGCTGGCGGAGGGGGCAATGGAGGCTGAGGAAGCTGCTGCTTTTGAACCTGTTGCCTGGGAGAGGGTTGCTGCTGCACATTCTGAGAGACAGGAGGGATTCTAGCACCTGAACTTACAGGTGTTGCTGGAGACTGAGGAGGAGCCTCCGCACGCAAATTAACTTCCTGTGCATCAACAAACTCGGCCACCAACAGGCGTCCCCCATTGGGAGGCCATTGCAAGTTGTATACAGCATTTCGAGTTTCTACAGCTTCTTCCACAGACGAATACTGCATATAGAAAGTAAAGATGAGAGGTTCATTAATCACAATTTACACCAATATCTCCCAAAATACATGCCTGTCGAAAAAACAAGCTTCACCAAAGACACAGTCACCACCATTTAGATCAGAGAGATTACAAGCTACATGGGTCATGCTAACCACCTGAGCACGTGACCCAAAAAAATTGCACACAGAGAGAGAGAGAGAGAGAGAGAGAGAGAGAGAGAGAGAGAGAGAGAGAGAGAGATTACTCACAGACACATAGCAATGTGTTTTAATGTGATCCATCCAGAAATTGGTGACAGTACCCGTTTTTCCAAGAAGTTCTTGAACAGCTTTCAACGTGAAAGGACGCAGAAAACGATCAATTCTGAGAGAATTTGTTGCAGGCTTAGGTGATGGTGGAACTGTCACAAGGACACAAGCTTTTTAGAGGAAAAGAATACCATCCAATTAATATAGTTGGCAGTAAAATTTACAAAACAAAAGAAATAAACTGTCATGTCGTTATCAGAAAGAATATCAATAGATTTCCAAAGAATCAAACATTTTCCACATATGCAAATACAACAGAACTAGAAACATGATCACAGATTACTGACCAACACGTTCTTTTGGAACTTCTTCACTAGCAGTTGAATCAGATCTAGAGAAACTGCGCTTGAATGCAGGTTGAAATGCATTCTTAGGTGTAACAGAAACCAAATCGCCACTTTGTTGCTCAGGAACTTTCAGACCTTCTAAGTTCCACCGGCGCTGCCTTTTGGCAACGTCATTGTTCCCAACTGTTGGTTGATCTGCAATGACAACTCGCATGTAAATACCAAAGAAACTAATAATTCATACATACAGCTCAAACAAAATAATAAATAGATATTCTGCTAAAACAAGTAAAGACACTAATCAAACTTATTGGACCTAGAAAATCAAGAAATTACATTTATATCCATGCAAGACTAAAAGATATACAGGCAATTCAAATATGAAACTTACAGTAGCATAAACAATTTAAACAACAAAATGTAAAAAGAAAACAAGATATGTGAAACAAGCACGAATTCAAAACCTCACCATCAAGCTTTCTTTTTACGGATGGTGCAGCAGGCACATTCTTGTCTTCAACATTAGCAACCTTCTCAGGAGGCATATCCTCACCCACAATATCAACAAGACCTTCGCCCTTGACAGTAGGTGCTTCGACTTCCCCAGCCTTAACCCCCGTTTCATCAGAATCAGCCTTAAGATCCATCTGTTTACTTTCGATAGAATCCTCCTCCATGAAATCATCACCAGAACTACGGTCCAAATTTAGTTTTTCTGAAGAACCCACATCTCCAGTTTCATTTTTCTGGACAACATCCACTTGTTGAGCATTACTGCCACCTGTTTCTTCCACAGATACCTTGTTAGCATGTGGCTCTTCAACATCCACTGGATGTGATTTGCCACCTTCAGGGACATCACTGCTCAATGATGGCTGCAACATCTCAGGCTTAACATCTAGTTCTAGTTTGACATCATCAGCAATTATATTATCCTTTAGCTCGTTTTTTTCAATAAATGAGTCAGATTCAGAAGAAATAGAATCAGATTTTACTTGAAACCCTATAATAGGGTTGACCTCAGATACCTGGTTGTTTGTATCAGATTTGTCGTCCTTGGCATCAACATGAACAGACTTCAACTCTTCATTCTCCAGTTGAGAATTCAAATCATGGCTCTCGTTCTGGGTCACATTGTTCTGTAAGTGCTCCCCACCCAAAGTTGTAACAGGCTCAAAATTCTCAGTACCCATGTCACATGTTTCTTTAGTAGTAACTTGAGCTACCTGCTTCCCATCCATTCCAGCAGAATCAGAACCATCTACTTCATCCCCCTCTAAAACTTTTTCTTCTCCTGTTGACTCTTGGATAACATTGACGTCAATGTTCAGCATGTTGCCATCGATTTTTTTATTTTTAGGTTCACCACATGTATCTTTAGTTCTATCAGAAACAAATGAATAATTCATTTCTTGTTCATAGATGACCTGCGGTTGAAAATCTTCATTCATCTCTGCAGTAGTATTATAACTAATATTCATATTATTCTGAGCTTTTTCAGAAAAATGTACTTCAGTCCCCCCTTGTCCAGCGAGACCATCAGATTGAATAGATGAATCAAAATCATTATCTTTATTGAGATCATCTATTTCTTGCTCACTGCGAAGTGCTTCCTCCAAACGTCTAATTAAATCCTCTTTCAAACCCTTTGTCGTTAATTTACGTCTCTTAAGCTCTTCTTTTAGTTCTGTAACCTTCCATTGATCAATTGGTCGATTGCCAAGGACAGGATATGGTGATGACATTTTGATAATCCAAGAATACTCCTTCCAAACCAAACCTCACCCTGATCAAAACAACAATTTTAAGATATAGTCAGAAGCGCAGAACTTAGATCCAACCAAAAGAAGCAGATACACGAAGAAAAAGTGTGTAACAAAGAACCAAGCTTACTTGCAAATCAAAGGTAAAAATGATGCCTAAGAAAGTAAATACAATTTATTGAGCTAATGTTATCTCGGCCACATAAAGGGACATAATACTGTAGAGGATGAGCAAAATCTACCAAAGTTTAAAATAGTAAGGGAACAGCTTTAGCATCAATTCAGCAGAAAGAATGATTACTAACTTATCTAGATGAAAATTCAGTTTGAAACTTGGAAAAGTCGTCAGGAAAGCTAAAATAGGAAATCATTTTTTGCATTTAGTTCTTCATTAAAAACAGGAACCCAATATATATGTTTAAAAAATATAGTTTATCCTATTCATTTTTATTTCCCCTCAAAACCCAGAAGTATAAAAACTAGAAAACAAATTAAAAATCAATTTCCCAGAAATTACCAGTAATTTAAAAAACTTACTACTTATCCTCACCATCTGCAAAAATAATCAACCTCGAAAACCCATTTAAAATCAACTCCCCAGAAATTCTCATTGATTAAAAACTATAACAGTCTTCGCCATTATTTGCCATTCTCATCAGATAAAAAAATAAGTACAGGAAACACATACCACAAAACCCCACAACCCAAGAAAGAGACCCAAGCACACCCAATTTCCAAGAAAATGGTCATCATAACAGTTTTAAAAGTTTCCACAACCCCCTAAACAAGATTATAATCCAACAAAAAAAAAGTAGCAAAAACCATAAATTTGAACAAACCATTAATCAGCCAAACGATGATTCTTTTTAAAGCTTTGATTAACAACTCAAACACCATTTTTCAGCATCACATACACAACTGAGTACATATTTTCTATTAACACGACCAAAATAATAGAACAACAAACCCTAATCAATTCATCCAACTCACATGCTTAAATAGGAACAAAATATACAACAACAATGTTAACGAAGCATGAATCGATACACTTACAGTGATGAGTAGAGATTGTCCGGCTTGAATGCCTTGAGTAACCACAAAATTAGAAATTTATTGTGGAGACACGAAACCCTAGTTTCAACCACAACACAAAATTAGCGTCAGACGAAGAAGCTAAACAGGTAAATACAACAGAAAAATGGAAAAAAAACAGAAAATTATAAATCGGAAGACGAAGAAAACGAGGATTTCAGGGGAATTTTGCGGTGCGCTAAAAGGGTTCGCTGGAGATTATTTTAGGGTTTCTTTAGTGTGTGTAGTGTGTGCGACATGATATCTTTTGTCTGGACGAAGGTAGTAATGAGAGCTGAAAGCATAGAGGGGTATACATATATATATAGTAGGGAAAATTGACTGGGAAGCAGTGAAATTACTAGTTTACCCTAGGATAAATTCAGCAGGTTTTGGCCAATGTAATAAGAGAAAATTGAAATTTTGATACCAAATGTTTTAATTTTTTAGCACATTCAGTCTTATTGACTAATTTTTTCAAAATCTTATCGAAATCCGGTCGCGTGAAACTCACTTGATGGTTATAAAAGTTTTCAAAAAGAATTTAAAAAAGAAAAAAATTTAATTGCCATAATTTGTAATTAAATGCATACACGCAAATGCACTATCTAGACAAATTTTTTTAGTTTTATTTGCTTATTTATAATTTATAAACTCAAATTAGTGACTTTAATTACAAATTATGATAATTAAATTTTATTTAATCTAATTCTTTTTGAAATTTTTTTGACAGGCACTTGAGTATCAGGTGACCAAATTTCAGTAAAAATGTTGTAAAACTGGTCAACAAGACTAAACATGCAAAAAAAGTTAAAACATTTAATACTAGATTTACTTTTGTCCCAACTTTAGGAACTGAAACTGCTGATGCCCTAAACATTTGGTACCAAAATTGTAATTTTCTCTAGTAATAATAAAGAAAAGTCTTGGAGATTATGGTAGTAAAGAAAACTTTGAGATGAATTATTCTTTTCTTGTTAAGCGAGGATGAGAATTTTTTTTTCCTTTAGTACTATTGGATATGTTTAATATGAGAAAGATTATAGATTTGATTTTTCTCTTTTGTAGAATTTTTGTGCAACCCAAAATAATCAAATTATGATAATGATATGATGACTTAAGCCAAGACATGCTCTAGAGGTGTGAAGTCTGATTTTTTCCCTCAGCGTCCTCCATTCTCTAGGACTAGTACTTTTTGTCAGTGATTAATGCTATGCTTGAACTCGAATTCAAAAATACCACTATTGTTCAAACTTGGCTTCAACTCATCGGACTTAGGAAGACAGTGAGATTGATCCAAAATCATTCATGAAAACACAACTAAGCTCAAATTCAAAGTCAAGGCAAACTTGCTCGAATAAAAAATAAATTAAATCCTTAAAAAATTCAGAAGTATGTAGTTCTCTTTTTTTTTAATTTTTTTGGGGCAAGAATCCTCATAAAAACATAATATGAATAAAGAAAACTTGTGTAACTAAGTCAAATTACTAGAACTCACACTCTCAAAAAAACTAATTACTAACTATAGCAGAACTTATAGTAAAGCATAAATCATAACTTGTAATTCATATATGCTAAGTTGAGCTTGAGCCTAAACACTTTCTGTTCGTGCAATTCAGTCCGTAATGCTAAAAATATGATATTCTAATGAGTTGGCAACAAGCATAGACATTGGTACATTTAGTCGACTCAGGTTCGATTCATTGAAAAGTAAAAATTGACTTGCCAAGAAGATATAAAATAATGGCTTGAATTCATTCAAACTTAATGGAATTAAGTTCAAATCCAACCAAAATTCTAGTTATATGAATTCAGCAGGAGCACATTGCAGCTCTGAGTCCCTATTTTGTTCAACAAATGATAGAGGGGTGGTTGACTTAACTAAGGGAATGAGGCCCAAATCGTACTATAATATTTAAAAGAGACGATATATGCATGTCATTAAAATCGATTGTCCGTATTTGGCGCTAATGATTGGCCTTAAAATCGCTTGGGATTTGGGATTATAAAGTTTGAAGCGGAATCCACTTCCGATCTTGATATTTTACCGCGTTAAGGAAGCAAGACGAGATCATATATATTTTAATTTGATATGGAAGATAACAGATATTTACAACCGTGATTACGAGAAGGTAGTTCCAGTTCCAATATTTTAAACAAAGACGAGTTTGGCTTTACAATCGAGCGTCACTCTTTTTCGCTGTTCCACCGGAAGCTGTTAAGCTCCTCTTCATGGCCGATTTGATTGGGGTAACTCACCGTAGCCCCTCATGACTTCTTTCATGCACCAAAAAAAGGAAGAAAACTGTATGTATAATGGTAATTTTAAATTTTAAATAGATCTCAGCTAATATCAACATGGTAGAGAAATTTATATATCAAGATGAAATGAAAAGAGAAGTGCAAATTCAAAAACCAGAAAGGAAGCATGCTTATGCATAACAATCTGTAAGACGAGTAGATTGCCGGGATAAACACAAAAATAGAAAGTGAAAAGGTATCTATAAAATGATAAAAGAAAATTTTAGGAAATCACTCACTAATGTGAAATAAACACAAGTTTATATGCACTTGGGTAGCAATGCTCCCTGATAACTAAACACAGCTGCATGCTCTCCCTTACTGGATTGTTCATCAGAATTTTTTTTCACCTCAAACCCTTGGGAAGACACAAGAGGAAAGTAGCGTCTTTCCTCCTTTCTTCATTTACTCACTTTCTTCGTCACTATCCTCCAAGTATAAATGATTCATATTCCGTTCAAGTGGTGGAAGTCCATCTTCAGAATCATTTGAAGAACCTTCATCTTCTCCAGGAGGTTTACAGTCTTCCCCTGAAAAAGCAGATGAATGTAACACGATGTCTTAGGCTGGTGAAATGCGATGAACCCAAATCACATTTGCTCCAAGTGATAGGCAGGAATAAAAACTATGCCAAGGCTCGGTTAGCAGCATTGGCCTTAATGGTGAATAAAAGAAGACTACCTGTAGCATTCTGCGAGCTTTTCTGAGAAAGCCAATCATTTTGGACCGAAATAATATCTGTACTGTTCTTACAATCTGAGTATGCCTTCAGAAGCTCCCTGCAATTATTGGATCTGTCAATTGATATTTGGTGTAACGAGCTGCAAAACTAATCAGAACCAACAACCCACCAGGATGTAAATGAATTCCCCAAGTCACCAGTTGTGGTACGTGACATTCAAATTTCTAAGCCTTGAAAAATTACATAATTCACAGGATCCAAATATCAAACATTCAGTAACACGTAGAAAAGCCTTCCAATTCAGTTATTGTTAGATCTTTATTTTGTTCCGTGACAATGAAATTTCAAAAGGATAAAATGCCCATTAAGTACATGACAAGAAGAAAGGACCATTAATGTTTAACAGCATTGCAGAAGGGCGGTACTGTGAAATGAAATCCACATCCGAACAAGCCTCCACCATGCTAAATTAAACCAGTTAAAAGTTCTATTTTTGCTTGCTCACCCAATCAAGAACCCAAGAACTGTATCTCAACATAAACCAAGACATAAGAGATAATTGTGCACTCAGCTAAACTGAAAAAACTGAAATTAAATACAGAGAAAATAAAGGGGAGAATACTAAGAACTGAAAAAAAAAATGTACAGAATATGCTAAAAAGAAGCACAAGGTACCTGTTGAGAGACAAGAAAGCATGACCCCATTTGAACTTGCCCAGCAATGAATTTGCAGTTTCCTCCTCCCCACTGTTTAAAGAGAGAGAAATGTACAATAATTATCCATAAGCACCAGTTGACAATCTGAGAACACAAACAATAAGAAGGGGAAGTAAATCAAAGAGTAGCTTTATTGGACATCTCATATTTCGCTACTCCAACAAAGACCCTCAGCAAGTAGTTCATAACAAAGAACCAGATAAGATAGGCAACTTACGGCTTGATCAAACCCAAAATTAATGTATCAGTCAATTAGCACAGTATGGCGGGTGGAACGAATTATTTGACAAATGTATACAGTGAGCTATGAAAAGCATAAAGTCATAAGAGCTTTTGGGATTTAATTTCTGAAGTGGGTTGAGAACAGGATTTACATAATAACAGCTCCGCAAAAGCAAAATACTACTGCATTCTTCATAACCATTGGAAAATTCCTTGGGGTAACAGAATACATTAACAAAGGATGAGAAGTTTTATAGTGATCAGTTGCAACTATAGATAAGGATGAGAAGTTCTGTAGTGAGCAGTGGCAACTACAGATTTTGGTTGTTTGAGCATCCTCAGCAGGGAAGAAAAACATACTAAGCACTAAAATGAGAAATTGAATAAGATCATGCCCAATACCATATGATTAAAGCCGCAGCAAGTGCCTCTACACAAGATAGCTCACATGGACGACCATAATTTACTGGATTGGCTGCTACCAACCACGGCACTGCAATCACAAGCACATAAAAGAAACTTATAAAATGAAAGAAAGAAAAATACTTTACAGTAGGAATACGAAGCAAAAAGGATTGATGTATTACATGTTCTATATCAATACCCTGCTATTACCACTTGAAATGGCCTAAATTTCGCTTAGAAAGACTCTGAAATGCCACTGGACATGAAAATTGATTATCTATTATCAGGATGTGAAGACTCATATTACTTATAGCGGGCCCCTAAGTCTTTAACTTAATACAGGTATGTACAAAATTACATATCATTCTGCAATTGTTGGTTTCCCAATTCCAACCCGAGAAAAGATGTTCAGTATGAACGTGCACATAGGTCTATCAAAATGTATTCCTGTCCTATTTAAGTTCCTGAATTAGTGTAGTCAAAATTATTGCTTTGCACTCATCTTGGTACTCGTTATACTAAATGTCTTTCACATTTGATCATCTCTGTAATTTTTGGTCTTCGATGTTTCAAGTTTCGCTTAAGAAGTGTCACTATGGATATGGTACTCTAATCAGTATATTTTACCACATGAAGTGAATTAAGAATGCAAGACCGGCATATCTAAGTAAGGGGATACTAAACTTTATTATTAATACTGTTTATTATTAATTCTTATGAGTAACTAAACAATGATATGGAGGTCAAAACTTTTTGTGCTGTACATCAAAATGTATATAGGGAGGGAGACATGCACAACTTTGTTCAAATAATATAAGACAATATTCTTTCAGTAGATCAGATGAAGTCCATACAAAGGCGAGGAGCAGCACATCGCAGCTTAGAAAAAGGTACATCATCCAGGCGTGCCCAAGAACAATCTACAACGGCTAACCCTTTTCTATTAATTAATTCTTGATCTTCTCTTGAGACACATTGCACTCCAGTAGGACTGTAAAATGTACATGATACACCACATAAATTGATTTATATAGATATGGTACGTAGCAACAATAGGCAGGAAAGAGGACTTGCTATTAAAGATTAATTGTATCAATGAAACAATAATAAGTAAACAACAGAAGACAAGAAAAAGGCCGTGCACTTGCCAAGCCACTAAGATGTTTTGGGACTTCTTCATAATTTCTTACTTAGTAATCTCCACCAGCCATCCAAGTTTGTCATTAATTAAGATCCCAACGCCTCCGGAATCACCCATTTATTACAGTAATTTACTTTTCTGATAAGTACTTTTAGACTCAATTTATGATGGCAGGACAATTGGGATGAACATGTGCTACTGTTCTGTCAGGCATTAACAAACTTATGTATTTCAAATTGAAGTTATGCTAACAGCAAAGAAATTAATAGTAATTTCATGATTGACAGAACCAGGGGGAAAAAAAGATATCTTCTAGCTAGAAAAATAATAGGTTTTTGCATAAAACTTATTCTGGTTTGAATTTTCATTTGTTTCTCTGCAAAGGGAAGTTGTCAATTCTATTAGCTTCATGTAGAAATCTTACAAACACAAATCTGAGCTGTTAGAGTTGAACATCAAAGACATACAGTCACCACTAAATCTGTGAGCTATAGAACCAACAAATGAAGGTGCTAAATAATAGCTACCCTGTTTTATCATCCTACATCCAGAACTGTGTTCACAAATTAAATTCTCGAAAAGGACACACTATTAAGGAAATCAAGGTTTTTGCTTTCAGATCTGCACACTTCAAAAAGTATGGTTGCAGGGAGAAATTCAGGAAATCAAGGCTTTTGCTTTCAGATATCATTTTCTGCACACTTCAAAAAGTATGGTTGCAGGCAGAAATGAGATTGCTAATGTCTTGTTAAAGTCAATAACTAGAAAGCACAAGGGAAAAACTGCTATTGAAAAGAAAAAATTCTTTCTTTCCTTCTTCTCCTAGCAAATTCAACCATGATATCAATTTCCAACAGTACACGTAGTCACAAGTCAAGATTCAACATAAGGCTATTCGCAGCAACTACCTCAAGACAATGCCACCAAAACCACTACCAACGCGCAACTCCTGCAAAACATTGTCACTCGAATCATTCAAGAAAATGTGTTCTTTGGCAATATTATGAGAAAATAGACAAGCACCTCTTCATCACTCATTATACGAGAACAAAATTGCATCGAGTTTAAAATTACAAAAAAAAAAAAACCAAATTTCCTATAAATAACCAGAAAAGAGTGATACTTACTTTCAATAAACCAAATCTTGCAAGCTTGCGACCAGTGCATCTTTTTGCATCACACTGGCCAAAATCCTACAAAAACAAAGTCATAATTAAATTAACTAAAGTCATATTTCCAAAGCAGTATATTCGGCTAAAAATATTTACTTCAGAAAAAGTTGGTCCTACTTAATTTTACAGCACCGCTTGTTTCTGAGACAGATGAATTTCTTGTAGTCCACTTATCACTAACTTTCCCTCTATGTTAATAGATCTATGAATCCCTTTTACACATTAGCTCACAATTTCAAAGAGTTGTGAACATATAAACATATAAAAGGATCAACAATATTTTGTAAAAAATTTAAGATTTTGAAAATGTTTTTTTCAACTAATTAAATTAATAACAGTTAGAATCCTTCCTTTCCGACCATAGTAGCCAACAAAACAACTAAATAAAACAGAAAGGAACAAGCTTCCCCCCCCCCCCCACCCCAAATTATACTTATCTTTCTTACTAGAAGTACCGTAATTTAAGTGCATACCCACATTGCAAGCTGAATTCTTGGACCCGCTGGCTCCGCTTCTTCATTAGCAGCTTCTTTATTACCAGAACCAAACAAAAATTAAAAAAAAAAAAAAAAAAGTCTATGTTTCAAAGAAGCAATAAATCAAACACCTTGTACGCACAACTTTATTCTGCACGTACAACACGTACAAAGAAAAAACAAACGCGTATAATCAAGTCCATACCTGGGCCAGTCGGTAAAGACACATCTTCCCTAGTTATTCAAACAAACATCAACAGAAACTACTCAGTGTGCAAAACAAAGAAGTAGAAGAAGAACTAAAAAAGTGCATTCTTTTTTGTATCTGCTTGTACCAAGATGGATGAAGAGGTTGACGGGTGCGACTGCACTGGCCACTAGCAGCTCCACCGCGATGCGAGTGATGATGGGTCTTCGATCGTCTCTGCCTGTTGTGACCCATGTCGTTGAAATTGAGTCGAATTGCTCTGATGCTTTTGCTTCTGCTCACTTTACCGCTAGTGCAAGAGGGCTCTGTATTAACTGGTTTTTTTGTCAACTCGAAAGCCCGGTAAGTTGGGTATATTTTGTTCGGAGCAATGGTGTCAAAGGTTGTTGGTTTGATTGTATCATAGGAAATAAATACTCGAACAATCAGTAATACAGACTGAATTATAAATGTACAAACTTTTTTTTTTTTTAGTGTAAACATTTTAGTCATTTAGTTTAAAGTTATCATCCCTACAGGTGTTAACGAACTAGAGTAGCTTGAAAAGCGGCGAACGTTAGGCTCGAGCTCGGTCAACATCGAGCTCCAGCCGAGTTCGAGCGGCTCGTTTGCTTAACGAGCCCGACCTCATTTGCTTACGAGCCCGACCTCGAGTGTATAATATGTGCTCGAGTGCTCGTCGAGTGGCTCAACATTTAATATATATTTTTTTTTATTTTTTATATGTCAAATTACTATTTTGTTTGTAAATAGGTCTCTTTAAAATTTTAAAAACTAGTGGTAGTTTTGTAATTAACTAATCTTATTCCTAAATAAAAAATTATAAAAACAACATATCCTATTGCTGCTAATAGCCTAATAGTTAGCTAAATCTGTCCTTACATACTTCCTCTCTTCGATCCAGATCCTCTCGTCTCTCTTAAAGCAACCAAGGCAGCCACTGAAGTATTTCCCTCCACCGCCAATCTTTACCAAATCTTTTTGCACTGATCAACCTTTTCTCTCTCTTGTTGCATCATCCTTTCTCTACTCTCTCCAATCACCACCAAACATAGCCTGATTGTGCCGTCTCTTTCCATTCTCACCAGTCAACACCATATCCATCGATCTCGCCTTCCCACCACTCTCGTATCACCATCACTCATAGCAACACAAAATGCACGCACACATACTAGATCACTTTCACAAACAAACAAAACATACACTGCTCACACACGTACAGAAAACTATGTGGTTGAGGCCTTTGATTTGTGCTTTGTTGATTTCTTTTGCATCTATTTGTTGACGGATTATTGTTTTACAGATTATCTCGGTTATTTGGTGAAAAAATAACCCTGATTGGGGGTGATTTAATCGGTGTTTAGTGCGTGCCTAACCGCGACCTTTTTCTTTAGATCTGCTGTGATTTGACCCATTTTGGTCTAAATCTGGACTTAGATCTATAATCTATAAAAAAAAAAAAAACGAGTCCAATGATGTAATTAGTAAGCAAAACGGTCGTCACCAATGACTGTAGGCTGCGAACCAGCGATGGCTGACGGTGGTTTGCCACCCGCTTTGGTTGAGGACCTTTTTGAAAATTAGATAAATTTTAGGGACTTGAGAATAATATGTGAAGCATATAAAATTTTGTATTTATTGTATTTTCCTCCCTTGTAAATTTTTTAAAATTTATAAATTGGCCTGAAAAATGTATAAAAGAAGTTCGAGCTCGAACTCAAGCTCGAGCATGTTCAAATATGCCTCGAATCGAGCTCAAGCTCTAAAATTGTATGCTCGATGAGCTCAAGCTCGAGTAGAGTTGAGCCGAGCTCGAGCGTTGACTCGGCTCGATTACACCCCTAATCATCCACTTTCAGTCTAACTCTTTGGTTGTCATATATCCTGCAAAACGTGGTTCTACAAATTGTGTTTAGCAACTAAACTGTGATTGTTGAAACTCTCTCCTTAAGTAGTGTGAATTATGAGTGATCACCCCCTTTCGGTCCAACTCTTCGGTTTTGAATTTTTGGATTTCTAGTGAGAATTTTGTAACCCATCCAACCCAATAAATATGCTTAACCAAGTCAACCCAATCCAACCCAACTATCACTCGAGTGGGTTATTTGGTTTATCAAGTTAAACAGACAAACTATAGTAAAAGACATACATACTTAACTAAATAATCTAACATCTTTAGTTTGAAGGCCAAATTTACAATCAAATGCCTCAATAGAAGTATTAATTTTATCTAGAAACATTGAATACCAACATAAATAATCTTCAAGTAACTGATGAATTTAGCTAAATAAATTAGATGGATTAGTACAGACAAATAATTAGTTGGGCTTATTTAGATTTCTGAGTTCTTGAAATTAAAACCCAACCTAACTCGATTAATTTTGGGCTTACACAACTTAATCAACTGAAAATCCAATAACTAAGCCCATTTGCACCCAAATTCATCCGGTTAGGGTTGGGTTTTTGGATTTTTGGTTTAATGAACACCCCTAGTTTAAATTGAATGACTAAGCTTTTTTTCCACCTAATATAGAATGAAAACTAAAGGAATAATTATAATTAGGGGTATTCATCGACTGGTTTTCGGTTTTTAGGTTTTCTAATTTCCTTTTTTTTTGGTTTTTTATAAAAAAACTTATATTCAATTTTGATCTATTATTTATTTTGACTAGCTAACTATTCAAAAAATTTTAATCAGCTGGTTATTGGCTTATCTGTTTTATTCGAAGTTCCAAGACTTTGTATATAAATTATGTTTAAATATCCTTTTGCAATGGTTTGTTCGAAATTCTAAGTTTCAATTGATAGATGAACAAATATTATTACAATTACTTGATTACCAGAAATCATCACGAACAGTAATTCATGCCCAAGAGAAATCCTTGAAGTAAAATAGAACAAAAATTCACGAATAAAAATAACAAATATTCACAGCCTATTTCATCAAAAACAATTAAGAAGAGAAGATAATTAGATAGGATTTGGGAAATTAAAATTTTAGGAGTGGGTTGGTTGGGTCACTTGTTTATTTTGTTAGCTTAAGATTGGGACCAAGTAGGGGTGTGTTGACTGGTGACTCGAAAACCCGATCGAATCCAACACGAATCCCGATCCGAAAAGTGCGAGTATCTGACCCGTCAGGGTTTTACAGGATATGGGATCATATGTGGGTTACTCTATTAAGTGGGTCAGGATGCGGATAGGGATTTTAAAAACCCGACGAGTATCCAACTCGACCTACATATAGGGGTAATGATGTAATTTTATAAGGTTCCCTAATTTAGGTCACCTTACCACCAGCCATTGCTTTGCTTCTTCTTTGTTTTCCTCTTCCCATTTCATCACCTACCACTTACCACCACCATTCATTAATATTTATATCAATATCTTTTATTCTTATTTTGTGGAAATCCCAAGTAGTAAAGAGCATTGCATTATCAACATTGAAATGTGAAGAATTGAAGATGCGGTTCTATAAACTCTAGTTATCATAGTTGTCTTGTGTTGTTTTTTCATTCTTAGCCTAAAAAACATGGCTAGTGTTTCTGTTATAAGACTTGTGTGTACGGTATTTTTTGTCTCAAATAATTGAAATTTTCTTTAGTACTTGTGATGAATTCATGATTTGTAAGACTTGATTTAATATATGTTATTTAAGTTTATATTTGTTATAAATGGCACTTTAATTATTATTAGATTATCTAGGGTATAAAACATATTTAACAATATACGGGTATGGGTCAAATAATGTGGATATTCGACTCGAAAAAATGGCATATATCTGACTCGCCAGGATATCTCCATATACGAATACGAATAGCAGATTACAATTTTGTCCTGACTCAAATTTAGCAGATCGGGTAAAAAAAATACCCTATGCAGATCGAATATTCAACCTGTGTGCACCCTGGACCAAAGTTGAAACACTCAGGCAAGGAAGGTGGACTTGGGTCTAGGGTGAGCAGATGGAATTAGGCCCTGGGTTATTGGTTGGGCAGTGCATTTAGCCTATTCTAGATGGTCTTCGGATTATTCGGCTATCAGCAAATAAAATCCAATTCCAGATCATTTTACCAAACTTGAAGATCAGTTCTGATATCCAAATAACCAATATTCAAAATCCACTACCAAAAAAAAAAAAAAAATCAATCGGTTTGTTTAGTTTATCCGAAGTGTGAACAGCAATGAGAACTTAATAATATTGGTTACTGAAAAGATACTTTGTAGTTGAAATTGCAATATAAAAATAACAAGGAAGCACTCCACTATTGTGGGGAATAAAGCCAAATAGAAATTAAAAGTTGGCAGAAGTAGCTTAGTATCACTTTAGAACCGTCCAAAAAGTAATTTCTGCAAGTTATTTCAAGCAGGAGGAATCTTTATAAATATTTCACGTCTAGAAATATTTTTTGGGGTTTGATGTGACCGAAAAAGTTCAAAAAATTTTCAAGAAAATGCTTTCAATCCAACATAATTGCATGATGGTAATCTATCAGAACAATTCTCAAGTTGTACCAGAATCTGATTTTATTAATTCTTTTATTGGCCTTGTCCAAAGACAGAACCCTCATTGGAAAACCATAAACACAAGCAAAATATTTTCTGTAAAGAGGTGAAAATATTAGTTGACGGGACAGAAGTTAAAAAGCAAGGGAAATTATGAAATTTGGCTCGATTTCAATAGTTGTTTTTTGGACTATTTTTTAAAAATATTACTGTAATAATTTTAGAGATTTTTTTTTAAAAAAATATGTGTTGGGGGCAAAATGTAATTTGATTTCCAAGCAATACCCAATCGACCGACTTGCGTCAAGGGGTTCGAAGGCGTGAGCCAGTGAAAAGGTGGTTTAAGCGGTTGAAATGGTTCAAAACCACGTGCCTCAGAAGAGAGAGATGAGCGGTTATCCACGTGAGAGGTATTGTGCATCAAAAGAAGGTGGGGTAACCCCATTTCAGATAATGGAAGCAGTTCAACCCCATTTCAAATAATGAAGCAGTTCACGACCTTGAGCATAACTAACTAGGTCGAATTGCCTATAAATACAAGTGTAAAAACCATTTTTTCCAACTTATGCGTGGCCACTACTATTTACCTACACTACATAAGCAAATGAGGTCGAAGTGGGGCTCCTCCCCTGGTGTATCTCCTGACGCTCAAGTCAGTAAAGTATTAAATTGAAGAAAGTAATGATGGAAGAGCTCGGCTTAATTGAGAGCTTACCTATGTCTCTAGATTTATGAAACCCCATGAGGAGTATTTATAGTTGAGAGAGGAGAGAAGAGAATTGAGAGCTAAGGCCCTAGTTTGAAAAGCCTAGTTGAGATAGGTCAATGATGTTAAATAGAGACTTGTGCCAGAAAAAGATGTCACATCAATCATATCTAATCAATTTTGACTTCTCAATCAATATTACTCGATTTAATAGGTAAATTCTGTCTCTACAACAAGCAAAGGGCCGAATGAAAAGAGGAGGAGAAATGCTCACGCATTAGAATTATATCTAAAAACTTCCTTCTATTAGTTTAGTAAAAGTTATTTTTTAGTTTTAGCAATTTAGCATTCAGCTTTCCAGCCAGTCAATGTCTTTTTAGTTCCTACGAATTCTAGTTTTAGATAATACATTTCAATTGTTTAGTCATGTAAATATGTCTATTTCTAATACAATTTTCAAATTCCACAACTCACATTCTTTTGCCAAAGTATTTTAGTCCTTAGTTTTAGCCATTATTGGTGATTCAGAAGTGTAATTATTAAGTCCTTAGAGTTGTCCAAGACGGGATGAACAGCAGTTGACCTAGAGGTCAAAATTAATCAGTGCACTATTTCAACAATTTTCATCTATCATACGTCACTATTCTCGATATTGATCGAGTAGCACGCCTACAAACACAACGATCAGACCGATCGACTAGAGAAATTAGTTTTGTTACCAATTTTGTGAACAAACAACAGTGTATACAGATATAAAAAGTTAATTTAAAAAATAGTATTTAAAATTAAAAAAATATATTTCTAAAAAACATAACCAACCAAACACACCTGTAAAACAGATGGAGGCTCTGAATTGCCGAGATGGATAAGAATGCAATGTAAGACTTTTCAGTAAATCACTGGGGCATGCGCAAAGAACGATGCCAAATAATCAGACTACAACTCGTTGTTTTATTGACACAAAAGATGCGTACACATTGAGGAATAAGAAAATATAACCATGTTCAAGACAAGACAATAAAATATGGGCGAGGCAACCGTCAGAGGAAACTTCGATATGCAAAGTTTCACACCAAATTCAATAGTATAATAGAAACCAAGGAAAATTCTTCTCCATTTTTTGTTTTCTTCTTTCTTGTCTGTTTTGGCAGCTGTACCACATGCATATCCACATGTTCTTCTGAGAGAGAATACGAGCAAAATATTACATTATATATGCTAAGGGGCGGTGGAAGCAAAAGCTATTTTGCCTTAAAAGCTGAAAATTTATTATTTCAAATGAAATGACGAATGTGCTCAATTATAACAGGTAGTTTAAGAATACTTGAAATTTTAACAATTATTTCACAATTCGAACAAAAATTATTTAAAAAGACAAAATTTCATTGAAAGAAATCATATTTATATTTAAAGTGAGAACAAAAATTAATTAAAAAGATCTTATTAGAATTACGTAAAACACTGGCCTGGCCTCCCATGGTTTAATTGAACCCGAAACTTTTTAGCCTCCCATGGTCGGCCTGGCCAGGTCCGAACCCCCACGTTGTTGAATTGCAAGTCTTCACAAAGGCGGGCGGAATATTTAGTAATTTAAGGTTGGGATACGACACACTAGTATCCGGGAAAATATTTACATGGACCCGGTCCACGGGTGGGGCCCGTGGACCCTGTGGTCCAGAATGAACCACATCAGCCATGAGTGGTCCCTAGTGGGCCATGGCGTGGGCCATGTGTGGGGCATGACTGATATGGTCCATTCTGGATCACAGGGTCCACGGCCCCACCCGTGGACCGGGTCCATGTAAATATTTCCCCCATAGTATCCGCGTCATCTTTGTACTTCTTTATATATCACCACATTTCCACAAAACAAGAAAGCCAGAGTGAGAAAGACTGCAATCTATATCAATCTATATCAGTAATCTCAAAGAAAGATCTTGGCAAGAAGAACAAGAAAAAAGTTCCCGATGGGAGAAACATTTGGTGAACAATTTTCACGGCTAGCTGGACTAATGTTCATCTGGAGCACAATTCAGCAGTTAGTCCCAAACAGACTACACCTCTATATGGAGAAATTGTGGGCTAAGTTGGCTAACTATTTCTATCCATATCTGAGCATCACTTTCCATGAATACACTAGAGGGATGCACAATGAAGCCTACTCTTGTATTAGGAACTTACCTTGGTGCCAAGTCCAGCAACAAAGCAACTCAGCTTGACGGCCGATAAGTCCTGGAAACAGCAAGTCTTTGGCTATCAGCTTGGCTGAAGGAGAAGGAGATCACTTGATGAATTCAATGGTGTCCAGGTTTCAAGTGGCAAGCTTACACAGGAGAGGATACAAGATACTTCGTCTTCTTCCAGGCGCAATACAAGCATCCCACAAGAGAAGAACTCTTATGTTCTTGTTTTCCACAAGAGACATAGAGACATGGTTACAGGAACATTACTTGGAACATGTGATGGAAGAAGGCAAGGCAATTGAGCTCAGTAATAGGAAGAGGAAACTGTACACGAATAAAAATAGTGATGATTGGTACTGGAATGGAGGCAAGGTGGAAGCCACATAAACTTTTATCATCCTGCAACATTTGATACTCTGGCAATGGACCTCAAGAAGAAGCAAGAAATCATCAATGATCTCACGGCCTTTAAGAAGGGAAAAGATTACTACGCGAAGATTGGGAAGGCTTGGAAGCGGGGGTATCTGCTTCACGGTCCACCAGGAACCGGGAAGTCAACAATGATTGCAGCCATAGCCAATTTTTTGGAGTATGATATTTATGATCTAGAACTCACATCAGTTACCAACAATGCAGAGCTGAAGCAACTTCTAATAGACACAAGGAGTAAATCCGTGATTGTGATTGAAGATATCGATTGCTCGCTTGATCTAACTGGAAAGCGAAAGAAGAAGGAGAGCAGCGAGAAAGCAGATGAAGAGAAGGATTCAACTTCTGAAGAACAAGAGGAGAATACAAATAAGAGCAAGGTTACGCTTTCAGGACTTCTAAATTTCATTGATGGAATATGGTCAGCATGTGGTCAAGAAAGGATCATCATATTCACCACTAACCATGTCAACAAACTTGATCCTGCCCTCATTCGCCGAGGAAGAATGGACATGCATATTAAAATGTCTTACTGCAACTTCGAGGCATTCAAAGTATTGGCAAAGAATTACTTGGACATTGATTCCCACCCTTTATTTGGAGAAATCAGACGGTTGTTAGAAGAAACCAATGTGAGCCCTTGTGATGTGGCAGAAAACTTGATGCCCAAGACTGATTCAAGAGATGCCGAGAATTGCTTGATGGACCTAATCCAAGCTATAAAGGCTGCCAAAGAAAAGGAAAGGTTAAAAGGTGAAACGGAAGTCAAGACAAACAAATTAAAGGCAAACCTGTTAAAAAGGTTTACCTCTATTAAGAAATATGCAAAGATCAAAAAGAGCAGTTAGTGCCATTAGTTACTAGCTATCCTATTCTCTCATGTATTACCCAAGAACAAGTGAAATTCCTTTTCACTTGGATATTGGAACTATGCATTTTGAAGAGTGACTATTCAAATTTGTAAATAAATTAAATGCATCTTTGCCAACCTCATCACTGTTTTAAAAGAACTGCAGACTACCTTCTCTTTTCACACAGGTGCAAATTATTGACTTCTCTACCACTTCAAAATACGGGTAAGAGGAGAAAAGTTGTTCAAGTAGCAAAAGCATACAAGCTAAGAAGATAAAACTAACTGTGTTAAAAATGTTGCCTAAGCAACTAATAATTAACACCCCTGGCAAATAATGTGTTGTGGATGCTTTTAAAGGAAGAAATACAGTCGTGAACAGCAGTAGTAATGGGAGCCAGCTATGTAATTTCAGTCTTATTATCTCTCAGTTAAAACTTCAGTATTTCTGTTTTTTATTGTTATTATCATTTTTATCTCTATCATAGAGAAAGTTGCATTATCACTTCTTATCTAGGAGTTAGCATTATAACGATGGTTGTTAGCTAGTTTTCTTAAATAAGGATTCTTTCCCTTTCGTAATTGCGATCCTTGCCTATTTAAAGGTAGGATCGTATTCAATAATATTCATCAAGATTTGTAGTCAAGAAGAGTGAAAAGAGGAGTCGGTGATCTCTTACAAATCACCATTTAAAGCTTTAAAAAAATAGGTTCCTCAAAGAAATGAAGGAACAAGGAAAATTAAGAAGATTATCTTGTCAATTGGCCTGTGACGAGATCCTATTGGCGGGTTCTTCATAATCTGATATCAGAGCATAGCTTCACGGGTGACTTTAAGCTGTTGACAACTAAGGTTCATGATCTAGAGCATAAGCTCATTGAAAACAACAACGAGGTGCATAAGATCAAGGATGACATTCATGAATTGAGGCACTTGATGGAGTTATAATTTCCAGCAAGAAAAAGAGATCGGAAGGGGGGAATTGAGCTACTTGATGTAGTTACAATTTTTGAGCAATGAAAAGAGATCAAAAGGGTGTCATGGGTGACTTTGAGCAGTTGACAACTACGGTTCACATTTTAGAGCATAAGCTCACTGAGAACAATGCGTAAGATCAAGGATGATGTTCGGGAAATGAGGCTCTTGATGGAGTTTTAATTTTTCCGCGAGGAAAAGAGATCAGAAGGGCCTGCAACCAAAGGCAAGCACCAACCAGCCCAAATAGAATCATTTGGCAAGCTTCAAGTTGTTGCGCAGGGAGCTGCGATCCTTTCCAAACACAGCAAGCTGAAATTTTCTTCCCAAATATTTTGGATGTTGGTTTTTAGGTAATTATTTAATGTATATATGCCAATTTAAAAATTTTTGTAAAATTGGTTTTTTAATTTTTTTTTGGCAATAATATCCATTTCTAGAGTTACTAAATTGAAAAACTAAAGGAATAATTATAAGTAGGGGTTTTTTATTTTTTTAATTTTTTTTGTTCTTTTCCAAAAAACCTATAACAAATTTTGATCTATTTTTTATTTCGACTAATTAATATTCAAAAATTTTAACAGGTTAGATATTCAATTTACTATTGTATTTGAAGTTCCAAGATTTTACATAAAACTTATATCAAAACATCCTTTTTTCCGAATAATAGTTTATTCAAAAATCTAAATTTTAATTAACATTTAAACAAATATCATTACAAACACTCATTCGCTAAAAATCATTATCAGTATTAATCTTACCCAAGAAAAAGTCTTCAAGTAAAATAGAATAGGAATTCCCAAAAAAAAACCAATATTCATAATTATTTCAGTAAAAACAATGAAAAAGAGAAGATAATTAGGTAGCATTTGAGAAATTAAAATTTAGAAGGAGCGAGCTACATTAAGCTATTTTGTTTAATATAATCATCAATTCTCATTACAATTTATTTTTGTCTTACATAATCGTGGTAAGACTTTCAAATTTGTGTTGGCGTGTAATTACCAAACCAGTATATCGACCTAAGCCCCCACCCTCTTTTTCCTAACTAACCTTGGTAGGAGAACATGCCAGCCAAGTGGTTAGATTAAGTTGGCTGGGTCACTTGTTTTGCTTGTTAGCTTAAGACCGGACAGGGGTTAGACACTTAGGCAAGGCAAGTGGACTTAAATTGGTTGTTAGGGAAGTGCATTTAGATTATTTCGGTCGGTTTTCGATTATTCAGTTGTCAGAATCTAATTCCAGATCATTTTATCAAACTTCAAGAATGGTTTTAAAATGGTTTATATTTAGCAGATAACCGATATCCAAAATCCACCAAAAGAAAAAAAAAAAAAAAATCTGTCGTTTTGTTCAGTTTGTTTGAAGTGAGAACTTAAAGCAATATAAAAAATACAATACTTGTAGTTGGAATTGCAATATAAAAATAACAAGGAGGCCCTTTCTCTGTTCCTTATGATATTATCGTGGGGAAAGAAACCAAATGGAAACTGAAAGTTTGCACAAGTGTCTTAGTGTCACTAGAACAGTCCAAAAGGCAATTTCAATTGTCTAGTCTGCGAGTTATTTTCAAGCAGGAGGAATCTAAAAAATTTTACGCTTAGAAATATTTTCTGGGATCTGATGTGACTAAAAAAAGTTTTAAAAACTTTAAGGAAAATGTTTTTAATCCAACATAATTGCGTGATGCCTAATCTATCAGAATTCAGAACTATCAAATTACATCCAAGACATTTTGCTGAAAACATTGTGCACAAAACTTCACTCTGTAATCTGTTTGAAAATAATTATTTTCAGTATTTGAAGCAAAATAAATTCTGCCTTTGATAGGACTTAGGTAAAAAACTTTGACCCTTTTTATTTATTAGAAAACTTCCATCACAAGGAATTCTTTTTTGTTTTTCCCAAATAACAATAAGAATATGAAGTGCAAATTCACAGATTTTAAGGCATGAACGAAAAAAATGTTCACGTACAATCCTAAACAATAGTAAGACTAGCACCCAAGAACCTTTGAATCTAAATTCTTTTTCGGTTTTCTTTTAATCGGAACAAGAATGTTCTATGCATATACAGACTAACAATCTACACACTAGATACGCTAGTAACTTTTTAACTTTGCCTACTATGGTGAATTGAGCCCGAAACTTTCTACTTATTTAGTACAGGGTGATCATTGACTCGCAAGTCTTCACAAAGGCGTAGTAGTAATCTATGGTTGGTACAAGACTTACAACGTACAAGTCTGCATGTCATCTTTTACTTCTTTATATATGACACACTTCCACAAAAAATGGAAACTAAATTGAGAAAGACTGCGATCTATACATCACTATTGTAGAAATTAACCAAAGTGTATTTGCAATTGGTTTTAGTAGTTTAGGTAACTCTTTTTATATAAGGATTTGTTTTAGTTAAATTAGAATTAGAATTGGAAATTCTGTTCATTATAGGAATTGGATTAGTTTTCTGCCTATTTAAAGGGGCCAATTGAGTTACATAATAAACAAATATTCTGCTCGTTTTCTTAATAAAAGAAAACCAGTTGACTCCAGACCTCTATTTGACGAGATTGTCTCCAAATCCCATCGTCCCGTCTTCGGTTTTCTTGACGACAACAACTGATTTTCTTATTTGGCTTTGTTTTGGTTTTTCCTTTGCGTTATCTTTTCCAAATAAATATTCTGAGGGCCTATAAGTATATCAAAGAGATCTTAGCAAGAATAACCAAAAAGTTCACAATGGGAGAAACATTTGGTGAACAATTCTCAAGGCTAGCTGCACTAATGTTCGTCTGGAGCACAATTCAGCAGTTAGTCCGAGACAAACTACGCCTCTATACGGAGGACTCGTGGGCTAAGTTGGTTAACTATTTCTATCCATATGTGAGCATCAATTTTCATGAATACACTAGAGGCATGCACAATGAAGCCTACTCTTGTATCAGAACTTACCTAGGTGCCAAGTCCAGCAACAAAGCAACTTGCTTGACCGCCAATAAGTCCGGAAACAGCAAGTCTTTGGCTATCAGCTTGGTTGAAGGAGAGGAGATCATCGATGAATTCAATGGTGTCCAGTTTCAATGGCAAGCTTGCTCTGAAAGGATCAAAGATGCTTCATCTTATTCAAGGCGCCTTGCAGGTATCCCACTATAGAAGAACTATATTCTTGTTTTCCAGAAGAGACATAGAGACCTGGTTACAGGAACTTACTTGGAACACGTGATGGAAGAAGGTAAGGCAATTGAGCTCAGTAATAGAAAGAAGAAACTGTACACGAATAAAGAAAGCGAGGATTGGTACTGGGATGGAGACAAGTGGAGCCACATAAACTTTAATCATCCTGCAACGTTTGATACTCTGGCAATGGACCCCAAGAAGAAGCAAGAAATCATCAATGATATCACAGCTTTCAGGAGGGGAAAAGATTACTATGTGAAGATTGGGAAGGCTTGGAAGCTGGGGCATCTGCTTCACGGTCCACCAGGAACTGGAAAGTCAACAATGATTGCAGCCATAGCCAATTTTTTGGAGTATGATATTTACAATCTAGAACTCACATCAGTTAACAACAATGCAGAGCTGAAGCAACTTCTAATAGACACAAGGAGTAAATCTGTGATTGTGATTGAAGATATTGATTGCTCGCTTGATCTAACTGGAAAGCGAAAGGAGAAGGAGAGCAGCGAGGAAGCAGAAGAAGAGAACGATTCAACTTCTGAAGAACAAGAAGAGCATAAGAACAAAATTAAGAGCAAGGTAACACCTTCAGGACTTCTAAATTTCACTGATGGAATATGGTCAGCATGTGGTCAAGAAAGGATCATCATATTCACCACTAACCATGTCAACAAACTTGATCCTGCCCTCATTCACCGAGGAAGAATGGACATGCATATTGAAATGTCTTACTGCAAATTCGAGGCATTCAAAGCATTGGCAAAGAATTACTTGGACATTGATTCCCACCCTTTATTTGGAGAAATCAGACAGCTGTTAGAAGAAACCAATGTGAGCCCTTGTGATGTGGCAGAAAACTTGATGCCCAAGACCGATTCAAGAGATGCTGACTGTTGCTTGATGGACCTAATTCAAGCTATAAAGGCTGCCAAAGAAAAGGAAAGATTAAAAGGTGAAACAGAAGTCAAGACAAACAAATTAAAGGCAAACCTGTTGAAAAGGTTTACCTCTATTAAGAAATATGCAAAGGTCGAAAAGAGCAGTTAGTGCCATTAGTTACTAGCTATCCTATTCTCGCATGTATTACACAAGAACAAGTGAAATTCCTTTTCACTTGGGTATTGGAACTATGCATTTTGAAGAGTGACTATTCAAATTTGTAAATAAATTAAATGCACATTTGTCTACCTGAGAAATAGGCCATCACTGGTTTAAAAGAACTACAGATTACTTTCTCATCACACAGGTGCAAATTATTGACTTGTCTACCTCTTCAAAATACGGATAAGGGGAGAAAAGTTGTTCAAGTGGCAAAAGCATAAAAGCTAAAATTATAAACATAACCGTGTCAAAAATGTTGCCTAAGCAACTAACATTTAACAAACCTGGCAAAATAATGACAACCTCTCAATCAACTAGAAGATTCCAAAGAATGTCTACAACTGATGGTCAGCTTAGTTACGTACTCGTCGCTTTCATTTAAAAGAAATTGAAGATTCATGATTCCTGAGATATGTGGAACCATAGGAAGGAGATGTATAGCCTCATCAGAGTGAACGATGACATGAACATTGAATGTACAATGCACCTTAAATTGTTTTATAGCTCCTGCCCTGGCATTCCTTTCATTTTTGTCTTGGACTGAAGGAAAACAACTCTAGTAATGACATGGATTTTACCAATATTTGGTGATTATAAGCCATTCTTCTGCTAGGCAAAGTTCTCCATTTGGCTTGCCCTATGCATACAGCTCAGGGTGATATCATGTGGTGCTACTTTGACTTTAGTAAAGTAATCTTGTGCTGATCATGTGCACGAGGGAAAAGAAAAGATAAAGAGTGATGGTAATGGCATCAAACCATTTTGCGTTTTATATTCCTCAGTTCTAGCACCACGACCATGAGAAGCTAGGGATAAACATTTATAGAATTGCCTGTTTAACCTGCTACATACACAAGCCACAGCCATTCTGCCTTCAAGAGAGAGTAAAGGAGAGAAAAGCTTTACCTTAGAGGAATGCGCAAAGTGGAGATGAATTCGGATCACACAATGTAAACAAGAGGAGGAAGAACAAGCTCACCTGTACCACCTGTGCATGTATGTGACAAGGTCTTAAAATGCAGCACAACAAGAAATTCCTCAGTTCTAGCACTGCGGCCATGAGAAGCTAGTGAGAAACATTTAAAGAATGGCCTGTTTTACCTGCAATACACAAGCCACACACCTTCTGCCTTCTACAGAGAGTAAAAGAGAGAGAAGCTTTACCCTAACAGAATGCTTGAAGTAGAGATGAATTTGGATCACACAATATAAACAAAACGAGCAAGAACAAGCTCACCTGCCCCACCTGTACATGTATGTAATGATATATTATCAGAATGCAGCACAACAAGACAAGCATCATTTGGAAACAAATAAAACAAGTAAGATGCCAATCACAGGAAATTACTAGCAGGAAACGCGTCAGAGGTACAATAGACAAGTGGAAAGAAATAACACTCACTAATTAGCACTTAAACCTGCTGATTTTTTTCTTCTTTTGAAATTCTAAATACATGTTCAAACAGACAATAGGCAGTAGAAAAATTGACATCAACAAGCAGCCAAATTAGGAATCATTTCCTTGCTTTTTTAAGTATTTATTCATGCCTATAATATTTTCTTCACTAGATGCATCATATTCGTCAACAAATAATAAATGAAATTTCAGATAATGAAGGAAATGGGTCGGGAATACTGTGAACACCAAGCTCTGGCAGTGAGAAGAATATAGTGTTCAGTCCAAGTACAATTGTCCTTTGAGTCATCTTTGCCATTCCAAGTGCATAGAGAACAGAAAAACCACAAAACAAACCATAACAACAAAAGCCAATCTATTATAAGTTAATTTTTTGGATTGATCATGCATTGATATTCCAAATGTAATACTATATAGAACAAAATTTTGATTCTAACATGTACAACAAAAAAGCCTACCCTAGTTCCAGAACAAATGGTTAATTACATGATGAGATTTGAGATATTCCCCTCCTAACCCCGAAAGACAAATGATTCTAGGAAGCTACATGTCTTGTTTCACTAAGTTATCCTAGAAATATATTCCTGATACAGGCCAAACCCTCTCTGAAAATCTAAATGTTGTTTCTTTAGCATTTTGAATGTCTTTAGCTCCTTTGGGCCCAAAGTTAATGCCTGATCATTGAACTTCAAATCTAATGGACACCCTGCATTTAGCAACTCTTGGCCAACCATATCTAGATTCACATTGGAAGAAAGCTCATGCTTCCTGAAAAGAAAGGTTGTAAATCTGTTATCCCCAGTTCCAGATTTTCCCAGTGTTGTATCCACTGAAGAAACTTCATCTGAAAACGCCACTGGTTCATGAAAAGAGAATTCTTTTACACCTCCGTACACATTACTGAATTCGTCAGTATCATCAGCAAGGGAAATGGCATGGCCATCGTGAAGCTCAGAGTCAGCTTCAGTATGTGAACCAATTAGTTCATCAGCTGCTTCCATTACCTTATCACACTGAAACTTGAGTTCATCGTCTGCTGACAGTACATCTACTTTTTCCGCATCAGAATTTTCATTAGTAAGCTTTTCCACACAGAGTTTATGAACAGTGAGTAGAAACTGAGGGGGGAAAAAACAACCCATTAGAGTATTAGAAGGCTGCACTCCATTTGGCCACTTATTGCTGTTGCTTGAGGGCATCTGAAAAGGGAATTGAAGCATATCCATTTGATCAGGGATATCTAAGGATTCAAATTTGAGGGCTTTTGAAGATAAAACCAACTGTAGAAGATACGTTGGCATCCCCACCCACACACTCCTTAAAGCAATCTCATGTATGCTAGTTGGCAAGTGAATGTCTTTGAACGCATCATGGATTCTGGGCAATAATCTACCAGCCATACATTTCTTGTCAACATCCTTTCTGACTTCCTCTTCCAAGGCAACCTTATGGAATTGCTTTATTTTTGCATTAATGATCTCAGGAAGATTCCCTTTCAAGTATCCCTTAAGGTAGTCAAGTGTCAGGTGTTGAAATTTCTTTTTTAAGTCATCCTCTTCATCATTCATATCGTACAAAAGATTATCTTTGGAACGTAATGATGACACATTGTGAGCTTTATGAGTTTCATCAGAAATTCTATCAAATTCCCATACTGCATCGTATCTCTGTGCTTCTAATGTCCCTGTGGATATTAATCGAATTAGAAGGAATCCACCCAAATTATCTGATTTTAACAATTGAGCATCAAGAATGCCCATCCCTAAGATTACATCTATTTTCTGTCTCCAATCAATCCAGTCAGGTAGAGCATCCTTCAAGAACTCTTCTCTTATTAGACAACTTCCACAATGAGTATCATGAGCTGATAACGAGAACTCTGAAGGAAGACCCCAGGCATAAAAGGAGTTGCAAAATTTCAAAATTTCAGAAGAAACAGATTTCCTGTCGTTGCTTGGTCCATAGATAAAAAGGTTAAACTCACAGTTCCAAAAGGATCCCAGCAAAATGCAAGTGCCTGATTCTGTTGCCCACTTGAACTCGTCATTTTTGGTGCTTGACCTTAACTGAGACAATCTAAAAACAGTGATGTAACAAGGATTATCAAGACCGTGCATCCATTTTAAAAGTGGCCTGAAAGGTTGCCTCACATCACAAAGCAATAGCAATCTCCTAGAAGATACACAAAAATTAAATCCGCCACTACCAGCCTGACAGAGAGCAATAAATCTATCATTTTGTACCGTAGACAGCATCTCAATCTTTAGCAAACAGCTGACATTACACCCTTCAGACCTAGCATCAACTAAAAATACAGCACTTGTTTGAGCAACGATCAAAATTCTTGGATGCCAACTAAATTGAACACTAAACCAAAAACCATGACCACTGTTCTCCAAACCGTTATTTTCACCCCACAAAATCTTCAGTTTCCTTCCTCTAACTCTATTACTTGAACTCGAGTTCTTCTCCAAGCAAGAACTAATATCAAACAAGTACAATTCACCCGTCTCTAGCAACACAACACTCTCTTCACACAAGTGTGGACTCCAACAAGCATGAACAACTTCACAACTCCTAAACAATCTCTGACCCAAAAAATCTACTACTGCACTCTTCCCTCCAGAACCATCACCCCTCCTAACACTCTTCACCACATACCAATGCGCAGAGTGCATGGTACAAGTCATCAAGTATCCCACAACAGCAAAACAAGAAGAAGAAGAAGTTGCTGCATCACCTGAAACAAAACCAACAATATCACGGACTTCATTCATCTTTGCATCCTATGAACGTAAAGAAATCTTAAAAAGAACCAACTTCATTAGTTTCATTTCTTTATTTAATGAAGGATAAAAACAGTTAACAGCCTCAGAGGTAAACATGCAGAAAAGTGCAATATCAAGAACTCAAATAAATTTACAACATATAACATGCCAAAAAAGCCAAATTGGAAAAAAAAAATTCAACTTGAAACTACCTACCTACCTGGTAGAGAATCATCAAAATCAGAAACTGGGTTCACCAATAACTGCAAAATCCGGTGATTTAATTTCTCATTAGCAACGAAAACTCCATCCTTCCCACCCTTTAACTCAACACCCAGCTGGGAATTCTCCTTTATGCATAATTCAACAAACCCAACTCGATCACAATTTTCCCCGGTGGGGAAAAACGCCAAGAAAGAAAAGCTTCCATTGTGATTACCACCAGAAAGAGGGAGCAACTGAAGGGAATTAAAACCATGTCGATGGCTATAAGAATTATAATGGGCTTGGACGAATTCAGGACCAAATTCAGAGGCGATATCGGAGGCAACAGAGCAGAGGAGAGAAGGAGTGGTGGTTTGGAGGAATCGGCTAAGGGAGAGTGCAGGGTAAGGAGGCGGAAGCCGAGGGGATAAAGAAGGTGAAGAGTGGAGTTTAACTAGCGTTTTGGGACATGGGGTGAAAATTAAAGGCCCTAACTTTTCATGGGTTTTTTCCTCTTCCTCTTCTTCTTGCTCAAAACGGCGGCGTTTGGGTAGCGGTGGGAGGTTTTCGCGGTCGTTGAGGAGGAGAAGTGGGGGAGAGAATACTGAGGAAATTGGCCACAGAGATTTCCATTCCTCTGAATAATCCATGCTTTTTTTTCTTTCTTTCTTTCTTCCTTATAAATCCATAAAAATGAAATCTTCAGCTGTAATATTTTCAGCAGGGGAAAGAGGAGAGTTTGTAATTTTGATCGGAGTTTTAACCGGAGAAGGCAAATTGGACGGTGATTTTTATGTATTTGTGGTGAGAAATTGGTAATTTGGTCTCTAGGCGAGGCCGGAGTTCTGCCGTTGGACTCACCAGCGGCAAAAGATTTTGGAGAGGTTTATATACATACACTTAGAGAGAGAGAGCAATTATACCGCTCGATGTAGAAATATATTTATACCCAGCAATTATTTTATAATTAATATGTAAAAATTACTATAATTTTGTTGTTCATATTATAATTTAATAAGCATATAATGAAAGATGTTTCTTTTGTGCGATATTTTACATAAGCTACAAGTATTGTTGTACTAAGGCATAATACGGTAACAAGAAAAAAATTAATTTTTAATGCATTATTTTAGTTTAGAAAAACATATGATCAATCAATTTTAATTGATTAAAGTATTAACCAAATTATATAGAGATTTAGAGTATAGGTAGAATAAATACATAACATACAGAAATATAAATGTATAAACAAATTTGGGAAAAATAAATAACATGAAAGGATTTTATTTAACGTGAAATTAAGACATTGGTTAATTGCAGTAGCATGTTTATAAATTATTAAATTAAAATATGTATTAGTTATAGTAATACAGAGTATAAATTTGATCGCTTGGATCATTTAATGATGGGGTTTTTTTATTGGTGCTCTATTGTATTATTTGTTTAAGATTTTGACACAGACTGTAT
>JAMWEH010002320.1:0-18272 GCA_024721245.1 Mitragyna speciosa | reverse complement strand
GTTGGGTGAGTATCCAATAAATGCACAGAATATGTTATTTACTTTTGGAAGGCAGTTTAATTGATATAAGAATTAAAGTACTCCTTTTAGTTTAGATATTGTTCTTTCATTATTTGGAGATGTTAACAAACACATTCTAGCTGTTACATATAATTGTTTGAATTTTGTCCTCTTCTATCCAAATTTAAACTACCTGTTTTGAACTCATAGAACCATGTCTTGTTAGTCTTAGTCAAGCTATCCTGAACTAATATGATGCTGTTTCACTCGTTAACATCAATTTAGATTTCATTCAGCTTGGTGAGATTTAATGGCTTTTAGTATTAACTGAGATCGAGTTGGGAGAAAGCACTTTTAACATGTGAACTTGTTTCTGCACATTCTTGCTTGTATTACTTGGCAAGGGCGAATGTTCATCTTCTGTGATATATGATTGAGCATGAAAAACTAGACTGTATATTTCTACATTGAAGTGAATTCAGGAATTCTTATCCGTTGATTCCTGTTTGTGGTTGTCTAGGCAAATACCTGAAGCTCGTGCATCATTTGCGTGTTTGTTTTTGTTTGTTCTATCACTGCCTGTTTCCTTTGGTCTCTTTAATGGTGTCCTTGTGCTGATAAATTAGTTGTTTAATGGAAGAATTTGTTTGAAGGTTCTGTAATGGTTGCAATTCTTTTAGTTTTGCTCCTTGGAAGGTGAAAGAAAATCCAGCATGAAAGACATCTAAGCATTTGATATTATGGAGTGCAATGGTGGTGAAGTTGACGTCAAAGTAGTGCCAAAGCATTAGTCCAGCAAGATGATATTTGGATATAAATTTTTGAATGAATGGACTCTATATTATGTAATTAATTGTGTACAGTAGTATTTTGGAACCTAATGTTTGAAATTATGTTAATTTGGACATAGTTGGTATTGTATTGTAACCTATGAAGCTACAAAGATTATGTTAAATTCTAGGGATAATTTCAGAAACCTCTCCTGAAGTTTCTGACAATTACACCTAATCCTTAAGGTTTTCAATATTACACTTGCACTCCCTATCTCTACATGTTTTGTAACAAAAAACACCCCTATTGCTGATGCAAGTAAAAAAATCTCATGAATATCCTAAATCACCCCTCTGTTTAAAGAAAAAAAATAAAAAAAAAATTTACTACCACATCACAAAACCAATATCACCAACCATATTTACTCCATGTATAGCATCGCCATCCACCAACACCAGCACCCAATACCACTGCCACTGATAGCTACTACTACTACTTGCTGGTACACTGGCTAAGTCTCACACACCCATACTACACACAAAGTCACAAACAGATTCACAATTCACACACTGCACATACACACACAAAGTCACACATAGATTCACAATTCACACATAGATTCACATATACCTTACACACACGGTCACACACACCACAAACACAGAGTCAGATACACACACAACACACATACACACTCATTTTAATGGTCAATCCACCCTTGAAAATTTACACAAAACATCACCTGCAGCTCCAACACCCATCGAGAATCACAACTACCCCTGTACCACAATGTCACCATCACCGCCCAAATACAAGAAACCAAAATCACCAATTTCTGTCAAAATCACCAACCCAGGACACCAACCAAAACCTAGCAAACCAAAATCACCATTAACATCAAATCAAATAACCCATAATTACTGAAAAATTTTAAGACCAAACAAACAAATAAATCAAAATTATCCTACTACTTTATCTAAATTTTATTTCCAAAAGCACAATCAACTTTTCTCCTCCCCTTCTCCCAACGGAAAAAAAAAATTCTCAATATTTACATTACCTATCATCTTCCTACAAGGCCACAACAATTATAAATTGATCCAAAAATTATAAAAAAAATCACAACATCTTTTTATACACACAAATATATAGATGCATAAAATAATACCCCCAATCCCAATGCAAATTAAAATGCAAAACTATATCAGTTAGAAATTTCAGTAAAAAATGCGAAATAATGTTGGGTGAAATTTAGGAAGAAAAAATGACAGATAGAATAGAAGAGAGCCATTAAGAATTTTTGCTTTCCTATGGTTAGATGGATTTTCGCAGATAGAGGCAAGTGGTGCGTGTATGAAAAGGTGATAGCCATCTGTTAGGGAAAATGGATAGATGATTTTTCTGTTGATTAGGCTTAGAGGGAGGGATGGTGAGATAGAGAGGGATGGAAGAGAGGTTGTGAAGTGTGGAAGTCAGAGAAAAGAGATCAAGGGAAGGAGGTGATAAAGAGGGAAGGAAAGGAACAGGGGAGGCAAGAGAATTGGGGAGGAGGGAGGGAGGGTGTGAGAGACAGAGAGAGACGTTGGGAGGGAGAGAGAGAGAGACTAAGTGAGAGAAAAAGAGACGGTAGCTTGAGGTAAGATTTAGGAGTTTTTTTTCTTTCTTTTTACAATATTATCATACTTATTTTTTTCTTTTTTACAATATTATGATGCTATATGAATTAAGTATTATGCAAAGGATAGTATAGTCATTTAACTAACACAAGGGAGGTAAGTGTAATATTCCAAACTTGGGGGAGTTGTCTGTAATTGTCAGAAACCTCAGGGGAGGTTTCTAAAATTATCCCTAAATTCTATAATTTGGACTTCCTTAGATTTTGGTTGGTGTTCTTCAGTAGAATTGTAATATGATATTCTTATTTGTTTGTGCAATTTAAATTACATATTTATTTTAAACTGTATAATTTGGATTTGGTTAGTCTTTTTTGGTTGATATTCTCCATTGATATTCACAAATTTACAGAAAATTTTTAGGATACTTGTGCTGTGCGTTTTTTTGCTGCAAGGGAGGGTTTTTTTTTTTTTTGGGTTACCGAATTCAATTACCAATTTACCAAATTGAATTGGGTATCGAATTCGGATCAATTATACACGAAATCAAAATCGAAATTGAAATCAGTCAGTCAAATCGAAAAAAAAAATATCGAAATTACCGATTTCAATTTACCGAATTACTAATTTACCGATCGAATCTCACTCCCTAGTTCAACAGAAGAATAATCTGAACCACATGTTCTGTATAGCAATTACTGGCAGTACATATACCATCATCCCTTGATTAATTAATAAAAATTCATCATTAAAAAGCAGTTGAAACACTGATTTTTCAGGCTTCGAATGCGTGACCATACCATGCCTCTGTTGCTTTGTTGAGCAAGCAAGAGATTCTGAGAAACACTTGGGCGAACATGGTCCACATCAACCGTGGCTCACGCCTGACCCACTCTATGACTTACTAGGGGGCCATCTCATTGTTAAGGTAGATAATTATGGACCACGGGGTCAATGGTTCCACCCGTGGACCTTGATCCACCTAAGTTTTTTTCGAAAGATTCTTAGGTGGACCTAATTTACAGTCCCACGTGTAGATCTTATAGTTTAAAAAGCGTCAAGTAATTAAAAAGCGTCAAGTAAACAAAGTGATGCATGCTGATGTAAGAAAATAATATAAAATAATATAACTTTATTTTAAACTATAAAGTTCACAAGTGAAGCTGTGAACTGGGTGTATTTAAGAATTTTACCGAGCAATCTAAATGCCTTCCCTTGGACAAGTGGTTTATTTATGATATGCGCCTGGAGATTTGTATAGTCACTAACGCGTTTTTTAAGTTTCCTCCTCACAAAGTATCATTTAAATTTTTGTACCGCTGCATATTCAATAGAACAACACGATTATTAACTCGATTTGACTGTCAGTGTCTGTATTCAATTGACAATTACGATCATTGACTCAATTTGATTGTTAATAAAAAAAAAGTGGTTTTTTTCAGATGACACGGAATTTGTCATTAACGAAAAAATAAAGGCCAAAATTGTTCCCTATGCTGCAATTCTTGGCTGTTGTAACCTAATGAGGCCAGCTTTACACAGCATCATATACCTTGCACCTATCATTCTCAGAATATTGAAAATGACAGAGAATCTTGCCAAATAACAGAAAACTTATTTGGAATTTAGTTGTTCTAAGTATCTGATGCTTATAAATCAATTTACAAATTCTTGGTTTTATAACCTCTTAATTCCCCAAATAAAGCTAATATTCCCATATTTTAACATAATTTCCCCTTTTATTGAGCTTGATTCTTGAATTTTGCCAATTTAGAGAGGTCATCAACTGCTTCAACTAAATGATCAAGTCGAGCAATAAACTCAATGAGTAATGAGGTGAAAGTAGCAAGTGACAATTGAGCAGCACTTTCTAGTGCCCGCATCTTGGGAACAGAATCAGCACTATAACCTCCTTCCTCTTCAAAAGCATCAATTTCTCTGGATGGCCAGGAATAAAGCCTTCTCGAATGTTTTCTCATAGTCTCATGATAAGATTCCGTATGTGCTGGTGGAGAACTTCCTAAAGGCTGAGAGGGGGGATTCGAGTTTAGTTCATCAGGAAGTTTAATGTCAAACTCAGACATATGGTTTGAGAAGTCATTGGATGAAGTGTGTGAGAGCTTTTGCACTTGCTTAACTGTGTTATCAGGTGGTCGATCATAAATGGATGTGAGGAGATAAGAATGCATGTCTATTGCTCGTTGAAGGCTCTCGGTTGAGATGTGAACCATTTTCAGTAGCGGAGCTTTGAGGCTTCTCTGCATGTCTCGAATATCATTCCCCAAACATCGGACTAGCTCAGCTGCCTCAGTTGTGGCATCTTGGATCTCTGTCTGGAATGCGATTCTGAGATTGTAAGGGGCCTAGAAAAGGCAATAATATATAAGTTACTGGTCACTGTTTTCGCATGTTGTATGTGCGTAGGTGATTTGTTCTGTCAAATTTTGATGCAAGAATGTTCACAGCAACATAGAACATTACTCCTCAAATTCGTTTCTGCAGCCAATTTCTTTTGTTCAAATTTCCGTATATTCCTTTGTTACTCTACTAAATATAAGCATGTAAAATAAATATTGGACAGAATGTCAAAAGGCAAACACTTATATTTGTATCAAAAGCAAATTTAAGTCCCAGATCAAGACATTGTGGAGATCAGATGGAAGAATAGCATCTTAATTTCATACATGCAGCGTCTGCTGTGCTGTGACTCCTAACGAAGCATGCACCTAGAATGCAAGCAGACACGATACCTATACTCCTCTTCCAGGGGATGGGAATATATTCACAAATATAGAAATTTATGTCAGATTTATTCGACCTCAAACAACAGATTTCAATAGATTCTTGTTCAAAGAATACGCAAAAAGTTGTTTATTGAAGCTTCCCTCCTTGGACTAAAACAATTAATCGTGTCCCAACCGCGTTAATTAATATAGGCCACGCTACTGGGAAATGGAATAAACGGATGGTATCAGGAAAAACTATGATTTTTAACAGCTTTCTGTTTGCAATTTCGCTCTTCCGTCACATCCATATTGAATAATCATGAGAAATTTTAAAATCAATAATACTACTTTCGGTTTATTCTCACTTTCCAAGTCTGCTATCTGCTATGAAAGGGTTTGATTTCTGACAAGTAGATAGTGAACGGGACAGAGCAGTGCATCTGAAAAAAAAAAAAAAAAAAGGTACTATTTATAGAGAAAAGAGGACCCGAATTTCTGAGTGAAGAACGCCATGAAGTGCCATAATCTCGTACGCGCAGCATCGCAAAACCGCACCAACTTTCACATACTCTGACCATGGATACAAGAAGTGACTGAACCTGCCATGTGGTGGCTCCCATTTAGCTGAATTAGCCTGGAAATATGTAACCAAATATAAAAGACTTATGGTTATTGATTCCCTTTCCTGAAGAACAATAAAGAAATGAAAAGCATATGAACTATTTGAACACGATTAATTGGTACCAGAGATTCTAGTTTAGCAGAAGAATTTAAAGTGGATCGACATTTCTTGTAAGCAGGCTCATCTGAGAACTCATCTATCACAGTATTTGAGAACTCTGGATGATTTGATCCAACATCTTCAAGATACTTCTTAACACATTCTGAAATATACAAAAGAATATCAATTTTATTGATTTCCAATGCAGATTCAATTCAATCATACTAAAAGTTAAGTTGTTAATTACCTTCAAGCGCATCAGCCACTGATTTAAAGTTAGTAACAAGTTCTTGATGCAACTGCTCCCCAGCCCATATAGGAAAAATTAGTACATTTACTAAGACCGCTACAATTCCTCCAATGGCAATTGAATATAGTCTATCCATGGAAGTTCTAATTGGATTCCCCATTCGATATCCAGAAACAATGATTAGGCAATAGGTGGAGAGTATTACGCAGAAACCATACTCATATGGCACAAGGGAGGGCCATAACTTCATGAAAGAAGTAATAGTCCCTGCAAAATGTTAACCAAAGTTTCTTAATCCCCTTTTTTCCCCTTCGGTTTGGTATAAAGAGAGGGCTTGCAGATAAGGTGACATACCAACTAAGAAGATGCTGATACCAATTATTATAGGCTCAGCAACAGGACCAGTGGTCAAGGCTATTTGCGCAATAACAATGGCTAAAACTCCAGCAAGCAGGCTTCCTAGTGCTCGGTTGAACCCTCTGTTAAATGTGGCACCTGTGGGATGGAACAAAAAGTTCAAGTTACACATTCATCCAATAATTAATATCTTTATTCAATAAACATATATGAATGGATCAGCTAAATTTTCAACATTCAACAACATTTGGATAAGTGACTTGCTCCCATCTGGAGTTATAGGTGTATATTTTGTAATTTTAAGTTGCTACAAGCTGGACCAAAAAATTCTTTTTAGCGACTATAATATTGTAATGTAAATGCTTCTCTTAGAAAAACCGAAAAACCAACAATTGAATGCTTTGTGTATTGGAAAATGCTATCTCTTAACAGGCTACATACCAACAGTGTGTTCAAACATGATGGCCACCGTGAGGATGGACCAAATAATGTTGGATCCAAACACTTGATAAGGCGCTCGGATCAATATAAGCAGTGAAAGCAGAAGAACAGCAAAGCCAACTTTCAAAGCGAAGATTATTCTATTAGGATCTTCCTTGCAAAATCTCCAAACCTCCATAATCCATCTTCTGAATGAGAAGCTAGAAATCTTCTCAGCATCCCGGCAGATATCTTTGCTAATAGCCGGGATATTGATCTCAATACCACCCTTTTTCCCATTCATTCTCCACAAAAGAAATATATTCCTCCTCTCCAAATCTTGTTGCAACCGGCCTTCTTGGATTTTTAAAGTTCCCGTAGCTTCAAAAAAGAGATTAAAGAAAGCCCTCTATATAGTCTTAATTCAATGAGAAAGATAAGCAACGTTTATGATTCTTCACAAAAGGGGAAAAAAAAGAAAAGAAAAGAGAAAACACCCTTCTTTAGGAAAACAAATGTGACGAGCCCAGTACGATTTTAAGACGGTGTGACTAAAAGAACTTGCATGAAAGTGATTTAAAGAAGTTGCCATGGGGTTTCAGTAGCTTAATAGCGGATGCAAGTAGGGGAAAAAATGTACATGTCTAGTCAGGATATGATACATAGAGAAAAAGAATAATACGGCAATAATACAAGGAAAGATAATGTTAAGAACTCGGATAAAAGATGCTTAAAATCAATAATGTTGCATGGATGGAGAATTAGAATCTAATTAGAATTAGCTAGGGCAAGAAATGCAGCCTTCGTTTGCCACGTTAACGCTTTCAAAATATTATTGCAACCTCTGATTTGAAGTATATACAGAAAATGTAAGCAGCACGTACTGAAGGAAGAAGTAGTAGAAGATGGCCAGGATATGTGGGATTATGGTTCTAACAATTGTTAGTTACAACTGTTCGGAACACTCGTTTTTAATGGGTATATAAATTAATTTAATACATTTTTAAAGGATATACTGATATATTTTTCAGTTTGCCATCGACTTAAACTATCAAATTTTAATTTGAGAGCTAACTGTCTGAATAACTATTTGGACTAATAACTATTGTTCGTGTCCCTCTTCTACAACTATGCAAGAGCTGACACTTGCCTTCCCGATTATTTAGTTTGGTTTTCCCCTCATGGAATGCACTGTTCTATATGAAGATGGCATGACATCTGGCTAGATTGTTAAAAAGGTTCTGCAAACAAATTCTACAACCATTTAACTCCTGTCTCTTTATTTATTTTTTGTCTATTTTTTTGGTAGAGTATTTACAACAAGAATTTATTGGGGCATCATGTTGAGAGGATCCCATTTTCTGCTGCATGTTCGAATATACCCTACGTACGACTGAGAGGTCACACTTGATTTTAGTTTTTGATACATGCACAAGTTGTTTATCATTACACCCTGCGAATATGTCTTAATACTCCTTCATTATTCCCTCTTTCTCTATCCTAAACTCTATGGTTAAGGAGCATATTTTTTGTTTTCGCTTGTTTCACAATATAAATACATAAAACTTAATAGGTATCTATCAATTCATCATCTCCTTGTTCTTTAGACGCATTATTCTTCATGTATTGGTAATGTTCTTTCGTAACGCTTTGTTTTCCTTCTGCCTTTTTATAGAGAATACAATTGTGCATGTACACCTTTTGCATTCTCTTTTTCTATTCTGAAGACGAGGTTGGAAGTTTCCTCTATTAATTTAGTAAAAATTCCTGCATTACATGTAACAAGAAGTGGTAAATATTGGGAGAATCATGAACAAGGAATACAATCTTACGGAGATACATGATTATATACATTTTTTACACCAGTAGTACTATAAGAGCACATTAAAGATCCAAATTTGTTTTTTGAGCAATATGGCCACAAAATGTTAGCTTAATAACCCAAGTTCAGGCGAGGCTGAAAAATCAAATGCTAATAGATATAACCCCACATGAAATGGTACAAATGAGACTAATAAAATCACATGCCAAGAATTGATTACTCGGTCTCTTTCGAGAAAATGTATATATGATGTGTGATTTGCTGTCATCGATTTTAGAATTTTAAGCAGATTTTTTGTTAATGCTATGAAAAAAAAAACAAAGGAATTTGTTAGTGGATGTTGCTGATGAGCATATGCTTTTGACTGAACAAATGGTGAAGTAGTGAAGAAAATAGTTTCTTCTCCATTTTCGGTTGGAGTGCTTGATTTGTGTGAAATGTACTCTTCTCTCAACTCAGCAGCATGAGTTATTTTATCCCCAAAGAACAGATTCTAACGTGTCCGATTTGTATTTTTCTGTTCTCATTTATTATTAGCATTTCTATAATTTCTGAATTTCTTTCAAGAAAAGATAGTTTTATATGAATCAGACTGGGAAATTCACTTTGTTTTGAGCTAATGAAGCAAGATTTTTGACCGTTGAATTAAGCTTAATTTTCCAAATAATGTCTGATTTTAGTAACTCATACAGCACATCAATTAATAGTTGGGATTCCTAAAAACAATGCATTGCATCTAATATAACAAATTATAATAGGAAAAAAACAGCTTGGCATCAAGAATGAGAAGAGATTCTCGCTTGAAACTTGGAAGATGCAGTTTAGTGTTTTCCTGTCTATGGACAATGATATTTATAGCCGTTGGAATTGGATGCTTTACGAGTCAGATTAATGGACTGCAGAATGCGGATTACAACACTCACTATACAATAACCAGGGACCTCCTGATGCAAATGTAAGGACCACCCACATTTTTATATACCAAAAAATTAAAAAAAAAAAAGAAAATAACTGGACTGCCATAATGGTGGAGAATTTTACAAACACACATGTATGTATGTATGTATGTATAGGTTGATCATCTCACCATTTTCCCATTTATTGTCTGCTGTGTTCGAAAACTTGCAGTTTGACGCCAAGAAACCACACCAGAGACTTTAGGAGCTAATGCAGTGATTGGTTGCTGACATCCTGTGGTGTATAATGCCTCTCATGCACAATTCTTGGAGTCATATGTTTAAATATCATTATTTATCTAGAGAATATATGTGACCAAAAATTCTTGAGTTCATAAATTCCGATATTACTTCAAAAGTAGCCATGCATGCACCATGGTTCAAGAGGTTTACTTCACTTGTTAATCCCAAAAAGGGATAAATGACAGAATTTCCATCATAGAAAACTGAAATACAGCACTGCCGACCCCTTTGTAAAACAGATGTGAACTATATGCTCTACAGTGCTTAAAATTTCTGGCTCTTTACCTCTCTATGAATCAACTTGTAAATAGACAGATAGATATCTTCGTATATACAATAAGCAATTTGCTGGTATAGAAAATGAAATATTCTACATGCATTTACTTTTAGGAAGGTAATTTGCATAATTTTACATTTTAGATAAGAACTGATCTTGTATTTTAGCCTTGAAGTAAAATAAATAACTAATATTAAGTTAAAGAAAATACTATGAAATAGAACATGTTAGGTAGCAAAGAATACCTTAAACAACAAGGCGTTTGTAGTCCAACGGTTAGGATAATTGCCTTCCAAGCAATAGACCCGGGTTCGACTCCCGGCAAACGCAGATTTTAATTTTATATTTTGTTGCATCTTTTATTTTGTATGTTTGTAATGTTTACTACTGTCAATATATTCTTTCATAGTTTTTGAGAAGATAATTCAGACCCTCAAACTATATGCATGTGTTCAATGTTTAAGGTTGTTATTATGCTCAATCCAAAAACTAGAAGGTATATTTGTGAAGTTCTTAAAACGTTAAAAAGATTTCTCCTCATTTGTGATAAATCTTCAAGGAGAAAATTATAAAGCATCTTTTGTTTTCAGAGTGGATGAGTTCATAGCTTTAGCTGCACATTAGCGAAAGGATGGTGTATACTCTTTCATCTATGTACTAGAAACCTGTTACAAAGTATGAACTTAGGATCCAAGGATGATTTAGAGTCTTTTTTTACACCATGTATTAATTTTATGCAAATTTAGTTTTGCCCTTTCTCAATTATTCATTATCAAGGTGTTTATAGTTTTTTCATTTAGTTACATATCTTGCTATTATCTCTCTTTTAACTTGTGTAGTGATGCTTTTCTCTTTCCTCGCAGTTTTTATGTTTTCAATATCTTTTGAAATTGATAAGATTGGCTTGGCTTCAAGAAAGGCAATGGGTAAGCATGGCATCTACCATTACTCCTTCATTTCTTCTTTCTTTTATCTTCTTGAAAAGACAAGATTGCCAGATTGGAGATCATTTTTTATTGTTCTTTGCTATCCTTTCTTTCCATCTTTCTTTAATTGATTCAAAAGATTGGCTTCAGGAAAAGATTATGGATAATCATCCATGTTTCCTACCAGAATTTCTTGGTAGGTTACTCATGATTCAACAACTCATCTAGAATTCACTTATATTTTCTCCTTTTCTTGTGGTTTTATTAGATCTAATGGATTGAAGTCAAACTTCAGACACAAGTTAAAATGGTAACTGCTACAACAATTAAGTTTTCTAATTCTTTTACTTATTTGTTGAGAAGAAGCACTTTACCTGCTAGTAGTGTCCAAAATATTATTATTATAGAAATAGGACAATTTCAGTTTTTAGACCTACATTTGATGGAAATCAACACAAAAATGATGTAAATTATATCAACTTTAGTGTCCGAGATAAGTGATTTGGTTGTTTTATCCATAAACCAAGTTATTGACACATTACAACAATTTTGTGTGTATTTATGTTGAATTGTTGGAAAATTACATAATCGAACCACATCAGACTGAAGCTCAACTCCAATTGTTACTTCTAATCTTATTCGCAAATTAACAACGTTTATAAACATGAACACATTTTTTTAAATCAGCAGGAGGCCAAGTTAATTAATTTAGTAGTTCCTTTTTTTCCCTCCTAATTTTGCAAACAAGCAAATTTAATTGTTCATTTACCCCAAAAAGAAAGAGAGAGATATTTTGATAGTTCAACATTTCGAAGGTCAATCTTGTCATTTCACACACATTCAAACCTAATCCCTATAAATACTGTTTCTTCTCTTCCCCTCTGATAATAGTTTGACTTCAAAGTCACAAAACACGCAGCTGAAAAAATGGGTAACTGTAGCGGCTTACCTTCTGACCAATCCACTCCCGCCACGTCAGCCTCAGGGCAACCGCCGCCCTCCAACGGCATCACCGTCCTTCCCTCCGACCAACCTGCTCCTCCCCGTCCTATATCCGGCATGGGCCGCGTTCTCAACCGCCCCATGGAGGACGTCCGCTCCACCTACATTTTTGGCCGGGAGCTCGGCCGGGGACAATTCGGCGTCACCTATCTCGTCACTCACAAGACCACGGGCGAACAGTTCGCGTGCAAGTCAATCGCCAAGCGGAAACTCTTAAACAAAGACGACGTCGACGACGTCCGCCGTGAGGTTCAGATCATGCACCATCTCACCGGTCACCGAAATATTGTCGAGCTGAAAGGAGCCTTCGAGGATCGGCATAATGTTAACCTAGTCATGGAATTGTGCAGCGGTGGCGAGCTTTTTGATCGGATTATCACGAAAGGACACTATTCGGAGCGTGCGGCGGCGGCGCTTTGCCGGCAGATGGTAACGGTGGTGCATTATTGTCATTCCATGGGAGTTATGCATAGAGACTTGAAGCCTGAGAACTTTTTGTTCTTGAACTCTGATGAGAACTCGCCTTTGAAGGCTACTGATTTTGGTTTGTCAGTTTTCTTTAAACCAGGTATTATTGACGAAGAGGCTTTTTTTTCCTTATTTATTTCTGGTGCTGTTATTGAATTAGTTTATCGATATATTTGTCGTAAGAAAATCTATCTATGAAATGTGCATATAAGTCTGTTTGATTCTTCAAATTTCGGAGAAATTGTGAGGATAATGGATTATTCTAAATTTTGAAGTGTTTATTAGTATTCCGAGAAGTGTGCCTTGATATCATTTTGAATTTTTCTACCTTGATAAGTCAATGCTACAAGGTCGAAGGTTTATGTGAGATCAAATATAGATGCATTTTGACAGCGTCAAGTATAACTATCTGTTGCAACCACTGATTTTTTTTTTTCCCCCAAGTTCTGGTAAGTGTTTTGCAATTTTTATAATATATTTGGACAAAGTTGTTAGTGTGTGAGTGTTAGACGTTCTCAATGTGCATCTTCATGTGGTTTGATATTTGGTAAAGTATCTAAGTTGGATTTCTCTGTTCTTGTTCATAAAATTCTCAATGCTTGCAAACTAAAACTCCGGTCTGACACTTAAGTGGTTAAAATTGAAGCTTTTCCCTCACTGCAGCTTTTGATCATAATCTTTTGCAAGGTGATCCAAAATATTTTGTCATTTATTGGGAAATACCCTTGTCAGTGGTCAAACAACTTCTGGTAGAAATGCAGTCACCCTGGTAAAAAGGGTAATGTAACTATCTTTGTGATCAGAAATGTGTTACTAAAGTCTTTGGCAGATGAAAAGATCATTTTAGGGCAGCCTTGCTTGTAGAACCAATCAAATCAATTCAATAATACAGAAACTTGCTATAGAAGGAACCTTTTCCTTGTAAATTGCCGGTATATAAGTGCAAGGTGTAATTCACCGTCACGAATTTTTCTTTTATATTGTCAACATGAATTGTCAATAAATGCTTGAGAATATTGATTCACTGATGCTTTAACTACATGGATCAAACATGTAACTTTGGAACCTGAATATTTTGGATTTCAATTTTCTTTTATCTCTTGAAAGCTCTAGTAGAACTTTTCTAATTCGGCATATTTCGAGGAGTGTAACTACATTTTCAACTTATAGTTGGCATTTTGCAGGAGATGTGTTCAAGGACCTTGTGGGAAGTGCATATTATGTGGCCCCAGAGGTTTTGCGGAGAAATTATGGAGCTGAGGCTGATATTTGGAGTGCTGGAGTGATACTTTATATTTTGCTAAGTGGTGTCCCACCATTCTGGGGAGGTAAATGATTTTATGAAGGATTAGATAATCATCTGTGTGTGCATTCATTTTCATTTATCCCCACCTTTCCTGCATTCTTGTGTAATTTATCATCCATGTTTGAAATTTGGCGGGTCAGAATAATGCATTTGACATGATAAGTTAGTTATATTGAGGATGAAAGCCACTTTCTGATCCATTGCTTGTCTAATGACTTTTAGTTTCCAAGTACTGCTGTAAAACATCTTAATGACCTTTTGGTTCTTCTATCTCAGAAAATGAGCAGGGGATTTTTGATGCTATTCTACGTGGTCATCTTGATTTTTCATCGGAGCCTTGGCCATCAATATCAAGTAGTGCAAAGGACCTTGTAAAGAAGATGCTGCGGGCAGATCCTAAAGAACGGCTTTCTGCAGCTGAAGTTCTGAGTAATTCTCCGCACTGGGAATCTCTCATCACTTAAGAATTCTCTGGAATGCTCACCTAATTTCTGCTGGGAACAGACTCTTTAATTCCTGCCATCTCTTAATTTTTTTATTTGTGTTGTAGAAATTTCACTTCTCCAGTATGTCTATTTATTTTTGTGTGTAGATGTAAATAATACGTGCATGCATTTGTATATGCGTCCATATCATGAAATAGGAAAACTAATGTCCTAGTTTCTTGATGTTTGAAGTGGATAACTCATAACAGCTCCTGTAGTGATATCAGAAGAAAGACCGTCTAGGGAAGAGTTCATGGAGAGTTTGTACACAGACAACTGTCAAAAACATGAGTTTCCCTTTTGTCATGCACCAGAAAAAAAGAACATGAATATTATAAACTGACCACTGACAATAAACATCCATGTATTTGTCCTATGGTTTTCTTCTTGTTTTCTAATTTCTTAAATCAGATCTTATTTATACTTGTACTCTCACCTAATAAATTGAACCCAGAGCTTCAGATGTTTTAGAATCCTTTTTCTGGATTCCAGAAGTTATCTTTTTCCTCCGTTAAATGGCAATTACAATGCCCCCACCCTGTTCGACCCACTAACTAGGAAGGTAGAAACAAAATTACTTTTCTCTGGTTGCTCTCAAAGTTCTCAGGATAGAGAGTTTTACAATATTTGTGCTTCCTATAAATAAACTATTTGCTGTAATCACTGTATTAGATGAAGAGCTAACAATTAAATATTGGCAGACCATCCATGGATGAGAGAAGATGGTGATGCATCTGATGAGCCTCTTGACATTGCTGTCTTGACTAGGATGAAGCAGTTCCGTGCTATGAACAAACTCAAGAAAGTAGCGCTCAAGGTAAGGAAACAATATACTGATCTTTTGGTGATGAAGCTCCTTTCACAGACTTGTTTCATTTAGTTTATATTGGTCTTTCCGAATTAGGTCATTGCAGAAAATCTATCTGAAGAAGAAATTATTGGCCTGAAGGAGATGTTTAAATCCATGGACACAGATAATAGTGGAACAATCACTTTTGAAGAGTTAAAGGCTGGCCTTCCAAAACTGGGCACCAAGCTTTCTGAGTTAGAAGTCAGGCAGTTGATGGAAGCGGTACATCACCGTTTTTCTTGTTGAATTTTCTGCTGTGCACTTTTTAGTTTGAACAAAATCTCACCCTCCTTTTTGTGAATGTTTGTAATGACATGGAAAAGAAATATACCTTATGATGATTTACGCACTAAAATTTTTATTAAGGGTGTCCAAACTAGAAGCTCCAAAAGAATGTCATATTGTAAGTTTTTTTTGACAACTCTATTTATGCTGTTGTTTTATAGGACCATTGGATCATTCTTTAAAATGAAGAAACAAAAACCTTTCCACAGGGCCATATCCTCTGCTAAACTGCTGTCTACCTGAGAGCTGAAGTAAATTAGTGCCATATACTTTCCATCCCTTTACCTTGTACTACTTTGATCAACAAAATTTCATTGTTTCGTGATGCACTCTTTTGTGGGTTTGCATGTGTGTGTGTGTGTGTGTGTGTGTTACTTTTCAGATGGTTTACTGAGCAGATTCTCTCATTTTATGCACACGTACTTGGATTAAGTTTTCCGGATGCTCAATACGGTTATATTGAGACCATAATCCATATTCATCTTTTTCTACTTTGAGGGCATAATGTCTATGATGCCTTGGCATTAACATCATCTTTTCTTGATTTAGTAATATACAGAATTTTTCATTGTCCCAGGCTGATGTGGACGGAAATGGAACAATTGATTACATTGAGTTCATAACAGCTACAATGCATATGAACCGAGTGGAAAGAGAAGATCACTTGTACAGAGCCTTTGAATATTTTGACAAAGATAAGAGCGGGTACATCCCCATTTCAAAATGCCTGTCCAAATTTTGCTCTATACCTCTTCTGGATTCTAATCTTTGTTCCCAATTTAGGTACATTACAATGGAAGAATTGGAGCATGCCCTGAAAGAGTATAATATGGGTGATGAGAAAACGATAAAGGAGATCATTGCAGAGGTTGACACGGATAATGTATGTACTATTTCTCTTATTTGAACATATTTGAACAGATATGATGTTAGAGTATCTCATTTCTATTCAATACTTCTGACATTTAACACAATCTGGAAAAGACTCTTTCTCGTGTTCCTCAGTGTTTGATGCTGAATGGGGAGGTGACAAGGAAAAAGACAAAATTTAGATGCTCTGGTCTTATTTATATATTTCTCATGACTTATGCATGATATGTTTTCTTTTTAATTTGCAGGATGGAAGAATTAACTACGATGAGTTTGTAGCCATGATGACAAAAGGTCAGCCAGAGATAGCCCAAAATAGACGTAGGAAATAAAGCCTAAAGAAGGATTTGATGCCTTTTCCATTCCTTTTGAGAGGTGAGCTCGAGAGCTTTGGTGTAAATTGTTAAGGCAACGTGTTGCAAACAGTGTTGCTCCTCATTTTGCTTGCTGGCGGTACCTTGAAATGGGACACAACTTGCTTTTCAGGATCGGATGCTCTGTAGGCTGTAGGTTGTCTACTTGCATGCCAAGGGAGACATTAAGCTAAATTACCATCACTAGCTTTCGTATTTTGATTGTTGAGGTGGTCAGCTGACTCATCCGGCTATGCTAGAGATACACAGCTGAATACAGATAAATATCATACCCGTTTCTGGGTGATAATGGACGACATAACGTCTGAGACAACATTTTTGTTGTCTTGATGATCTGAGTTTTCAGTTTTTAAAGTCTACATGCAACAAGCTACACAATCTTTCTTTTCTTGAGCATATAATCAAATTGATGTTCAGACTACCAAATGCCTATTGGTACCTATAGCTTTCTACCTCATATTCTTATCATTGAGAACACCCGCCACCCCCCCCCCCCCCCTAAAAAAAAAAAAAAGAACTAAATATAATCAAATTGATGTTCAGACTACAAAATGCCTATTGGTACGTATAGCTTTGTACCTCATATTCTTATCATTACAGAACACCCACCCCACCCCCCAGCCCTCCCAAAAAAAAAAAACAAAAAAAAGAACTAAAGATGTGTCAAAGATCTTTTATTGGAAAATGAATTTTGGGCTGTGAAGGAAGCAGTCTGAATCAAAATAAAATGCAAGGCTCAAATTAGATTAGGTGCTGCAAACATGTAATTATACAAGACACTGAAACCTTGACAAATTGCTTAGAAGACAATGACTAGCCAATGCTTTTGAATTTTGTTAAAATTAACTTTTTATTGACACGTAATATACCAAAATACAATTTTTTTCAAGAATTTTTCCCCTTGAAACTTTAAGATGGGGGACTGACATTCCCTGCCACGTCCCAAGTTAGAAACTTTCTTTAAAAAAATTTAAAAAAAAAAAAAAAAAAAAGAAGAAAGTGTTGGCTGGAACGTGGAAACGAAATTTACCACGTTTTTTTAAAACTTTTTCAACAACTCCCAGATGAGTTTCCTACTCATTGCTTTCCCCAGCAGGGAATCCCTATAGATTCTCTTTTTCCTCTTCCCTCCGGCGTCAACCGTCAAAAACGTCAACTTGAACACCACAAAAATATATAAAAATATCTACAAAAATCCCCCAAAAATAAAAGCTCATTACTAGGGTTTCCAGTTTTGATTTGTACTGATAGACAAACAAGAAGCAAAAACGGAAAAAAAATGAATAGAACCCATGCATTCAGTCACTCCCCCTTCTCATAGGTTGAGAGCTTTTCATCATCATCATCATTTTCCTCCTGGGATTAATAATAGTCTCATGCTCAGCTACACTTCCTTAAATTGCCCTCAACGACCTCTACTTTTCACTTCAACCCCTCCATTTTTTAGGCCCTCAAAATTGAGCTTAAGAGTCGAATCTTTAGCTCCACTTGCAACTAGCTTTAGAGTCTCTGAGTCTCTTTACTCCAGGCCCTGCACTACTAAGGTAAAA
>JAMWEH010002313.1:0-16282 GCA_024721245.1 Mitragyna speciosa | reverse complement strand
TCCTCCACTGTATCACAGTTTTTCAAGGGCACCCAAGGTTGTATTTCTGAAATATGCAATGAGAATTATGATGTTGAAGAGGGGATGAGCCGTCTTTTCATTGGAATGACTGGTACAGAAGAATCGTCTGATGGCTACTGACTTTGAGGAAATCGAGAAAGAGTCATTGAACAATTGGACATCTGATTATTCTCCCTGTTCGGAGGGAGTTTCGGTAAATTTGGATTGTCTTTTGTTCAAATTCATTTCTAGATGGAGCCCTGAAATGAATTACTTTCTCAAAGTTTGTTTTAGTGTTAGGCTCTGACTTTATCGCATTAGCTTTTGAAAGAAACTATTCTCAATTTCTTTTGTTATATCGAGAAAGTTTTTTTGTCTAAAATATTGAAATGCTATTTATCTTTTCTCAAAGGCTAATGCTAGCTTATGATTGTAAACATCTTCTTTTGAAAATGCAAGTTTTCATTCAAAAGTTGTCTATTTTGTGTTTATTTATTTATGTTTGCATATTTTGTTTCATTTTCAGATGGCCGAAAATAACTGTCTATGATCCTTTGGATGTCACTTTGTTTGAAACTGACAAGTTCAACTTCGATATCTCTCTAAATTCTGAAATAATGCAAAACGTTAATGAGAGTGAGAGCGATATCGAAGAAGATTATGACTCTGTACTTGAAGAATCTGGAACAATACGAAGAAAAACCCAAGCCTAACTTGGAAGAAACAGAAACTATCAATATTGGCACTTGAGACAGAAGTTAAAGAAGTTAAAATCAGTGTTCATTGAACAAGAGCCAAAGAAAAGAGATGATTGAATTTTTGGCACTGTTCTAGGATGTGTTTGCATGGTCCTATGATGATATGCCTGGGGTCTCCACAGACATAGTAGTTCATAGATTGCCCACAGATCCAAACTTTTCTCCAGTGAAACAGAAACCTCGCAAATTCAAACCTGAAATGAGCCTCAAAATCAAAGAGCAGATAGTCAAAGCAATTCAATGCCCAAATCATCATTGTGTCTCACTATCCCATTTGGCTATCAAATATGGTTCCGGTTCCCAAAAAGTCTGGTGAAGTGCGAGTATGTGTAGATTATCGAGATTTAAACAAAGCCAGTCCAAAGGATGACTTTCCTTTGCCTAACATTCACATCCTGTTAGGACAATACCGCTGGGACATGAAATGGATTCATTTATTGATTGTTTCGCTGGATATCATCAACTTTTGGTCGCAAAGGAAGATCGAGAAAAGACGGCATTCATGACTCCGTGGGGAATATTTTGTTACAGAGTTATGCCCTTTGGATTGAAAAATGCTGGGGCCACCTATCAAAGGACTATGACTACACTGTTTCATGACATGATACACAAGGAGATAGAAGTTTACGTGGATGACATTATAGTCAAGTCCAAAAGAGCAGAGAACCATTTGGGAGATTTGAGAAAGCTGTTTGAAAGATTAAGAAGGTATAATCTGAAACTGAATCCTGCAAAATGTGCTTTCGGGTCTCCTGCTGGCAAGTTACTAGGTTTCATTGTCAGTAAGAAGGGTATTGAAGTAGATCCTGCCAAGATAAAGGCCATACGAGAAATGCCAGTACCAAAGACGCAGAAAGATGTGAAGAGTTTTTTGGGAAAGCTTAATTTCATTGGCAGATTTATTGCTCAGTTGACTCTCACTTGTGAACCCTTGTTCAAGTTGTTAAGAAAAAATACCCCAATGAAGTGGAATGGAGATTGTCAGCGGGCTTTTGATAAAATCAAAGATTATCTGTTGAATCCTCCTGTGTTAGTACCGCCGAAGCCAAGTCGGCCACTTATCATGTACCTCTCAGTGTTGGATGGAGCCATGGGTTGTGTTCTCGGTCAACATGATGATTCAGGGCAAAAAGGAACAGGCAATCTATTATCTAAGTAAGAAATTTACTGTCTATGAGGCGAATTATTCATTTTTGGAAAGATTATGTTGTGCATTGGCTTGGACTGTTCAAAAATTGAGACATTATCTCCTTGACCATACCACCTATCTCATATCTCGATCTGACCCGTTGAGGTATTTGCTTGAGAAACCGATGCCCACTGGACGTATGGCTAAGTGGCAAATGATTCCTCAGTGAATTTGATATTGTGTTCACAACTCAAAAGGCAGTCAAGGGCCAAGTAATTGCCGATCACTTGGCGGAGAACCCTTTGCAAGATGATTACGAGCCATTGAATACTTATTTCCCTGATGAAGAAATTTTGTTTGTAGGGACAGCTGAGGATATTAATGAGGAATCTTCGGGATGGAGATTGTTCTTTGATGGTGCTTCAAACTCTTTTGGAGCTAGGAATTGGGGCAGTCCTAGTGTCACCCGAAGGAAAACATTACCCTGCTACTGCCAAACTGAAATTTACCTGCACTAATAACATGGCAGAGTATGAAGCTTGCATTCTTGGTTTGAAGATGGCGTTGGATATGGATATCAAGGATTTGACAGCATTTAGTGATTCTGATTTACTAGTTCATCAAACATTGGGAAAATGGATGACTCGGGATTCTAAAATAATTCCATATCATTGTTGTTTGCTCACTTTGGCTCGACAGTTCAGAACTTTGGAATTCATACATATCGCGCGTACCCGAAATGTCTTTGCAGATGCCTTGGCAACTTTGTCTTCCATGATCTCTCATCCCGATGGTACTATAATTGAACCCATTTTCGTTAAGATTCAAGAGGAACCAGCGCACTGTCTGCGCATTGAACAAGAAGCTGACGGCTTTCCTTGGTTTCATGATCTGAAAGAATATTTGAAAAATAGATTTTATCCTCCGGGTGCCAATACTGCGGCCAAGAATTTTCTTCGAAGGATGTCTATGAGATTTTTTCTGAATGGAGAAGTCCTGTACAAAAGGTCAAGTGATTTGGGTTTATTGAGATGCGTTGACGAGAAGGAAGCTGAATATTTGATGAAGGAGATCCACAGTGGCGTATGTGGGCCGCATATGAACGGGCACTTATTGGCAAAGAAAATCATGAGGACGGGATATTTCTGGCTTACCATGGAGCATGACTGTGTTGAGTTCGTCAGAAAATGTGTTAAATGTCAATTACATGGCGATGTAATACACGCACCTCCTTCGGAGCTCCACAGTATGACTGCTCCTTGGCCTTGTTCAATGTGGGGAATGGATGTGATTGGAACTATCGATCCTCCTGCTTCGAATGGTCATCGATTTATCCTGGTGGCGATAGAGTACTTCACTAAATGGGTCGAAGCCGAGTCTTACAGGCACGTGACTAAGAAAGTGGTAGCTGATTTTCTGAGAAATCACATTATCTGTCGTTTTGGGATACCAGAGACATTGATTACGGATAACGCGAAGAATCTCAACAATGACGTGGTAGATGGGTTGTGTGAGCAGTTCAAGATCAAGCATCGAAACTCTGCCATTTATAGACCTCAGATGAATGGAGCTGTAGAGGCTGCCAATAAGAATTTGAAGAAGATCATCCGGAAGATGACGGATACGCATCGAGATTGGCATGAGAAGTTACCTTATGCATTGTTGGCATACAGAACTGCTATAAGAACTTCTACTGGGGTGACCCCATATTCCCTTATGTACGGGATGGAAGCAGTATTGCCAGCGGAAGTTGAGATTCCTTCTCTGCGTATATTGATGGAAGCTCAATTAGAGGAAGCTGAATGGGTCAAGGAACGTCATGAGCAGTTGGCATTGATTGATGAAAAGCGATTGAATGCTATTTGCCATGGGCAGTGTTACCAAAGGCGAATGGCCCGTGCCTATCAGAAGAAGGTCAAGCCCCGTCAATTTGAAATAGGAGACAAAGTTCTGAAGCGAATTCTTCCAATCCAGGAGGAGGCAAAAGGAAAATTCGCTCCAAATTGGCAAGGTCCATTCATTGTCAAGAAAGTGTTATCAGGAGGGGGCCTTGTCCTGGCCGAAATGGATGGTCAGGTCTTTCCCCAAATCATTAATTCAGACATGGTAAAAAGGTTTTATATTTGATTTCGTAAATTCTCTTTCAAATAATTTTTATTGCAAGAAGAAGATGGGCTAAAGGCGGGCCTTTTTTTCTTTTCCATAAAACAATTCTTTACCCTCGTTCTCCCCTTTGAGCTTTCAGAATTTATAATTTCGTTTGGCAACCCACTTGAAAGTCGCATCCCACACCCAGATAACTTTTTGCACTAAATTTATCCCACATTTGAAGCAAATTCTTTGTCTTGATTTTTATCCCATACTGGGGCGAAAAAAAAAAAAAAAAAAAACTGAGGCAAATCTTGTTTGGGAAAGGGAAGGAGAGCCCCAAAAGCAAATGACAATGTTAGAATAGATTTTCTTAAGGAAAAACGATTGGTCAATACTGGGATAAAACTTTTGCAAGTGCGACCTCAAGACAAATCAGCTCCCTCCCAAAGTCTGCTTTCCAACCTTAACATTTCTGACACCTCACCTGACCTTCATTACAAAAGCCGAGAATGTTACCGACCTCCATCTTTATCTTGCAATAATTTTTAGAACGGAAATTTGCAAATCAAAATGGCATATGATGTTAATATATCTATCCCGAATCATCAAGGGAAGATTGTCTTACTGATGCCAAATTTCTGAATACTAGTCTGTTTTAATGATAAGGGAAAGATTGTCCAGAACTTGAATGTCGTTTGCTTTCATCCTACACAACAAAGGTGAAAACCCGAAAGGGCGCCTCCGAAAAAAAAAAGAAAAAAAAAAGAGAGAAAAAAAAAAAAAAAAGGGGGTGGGGGACACCACAGTGAAAACCCGAAAGGGCGCTGTGGTTGGGAATTGCAGTTAAAGACTAGCAGGTGAAGAAGTCAGGATACAGGCATTGGATTTGAATTCTTCAAAAGCTGGTGACTACAGTTACTTGAGGTTTTTTCTTCAGCATTGATCGTCTAGTAACTTTCAGAGTTCGAACGAGACGACATCTAAAGGATCATAATGGCAGATGTTTCAGAGCTATCCCCTGAAAATTCATTTCTCCAATCGAGCGTAACGGTTTCTATTTAGTATTTATTTATTTATTTTCTGTCATTAGGAGTTGCATGTACTTTATTTATTTAATAATAAAAAAAAAGAGAGAGAGAAAATATGTTCGTACATTACTGCATTTGAAATATTTTAATAAATTCATATTTTTGAAATTTTGACGTTTGTTTTATGGGAATAAAAGACAAGGACAATCCTAAAGTTATCGAAAATCAGAAGTATACACCGATTGAGCAATTATTCGGGGCACTGGAGCTAAGCCGCGAATCAGAATTCATTGAATGCGGAGAACTCGCGGGACATGAAAGCAAGAAGTCGTATCAAAGATTCAAAAGGGCAATACTCATGTTTATATGTACCAGTTATGTTGAAGGGATTGTCAGGTGGTGGCATTGTTTTTTTGACAATTATATCTGCTTTCTCTATTTTGCAGATGAAGTTACATCACCGTCATTGAGGGTCTTTATTGAAAATTTAAACTGGGGCAAATTTTTTTGAGAAAAAATTTGATTTTTCATTGATTATGATGCTTTGAGTTTAAAGCAAAATGTTGCGAAAGATTGATTACACTGGGGCAAATTTTTTTTGAGAAAAATTTGATTTTCGAAGTTGATTATGATGTTCGAGTTTAAGACAAAATTAATTTACATTGGGACAAGTTCAAAAGAAGACAATGAATTGATTTCATTTGATTTATATTAGAGACAAATTTTTCTAAAAAAAAAAAAATTGAAAAAAGTTGATTGCAAGTGGATTTTCATCTTACACCAGTCTTAAATTTGAAAGACATGATTTCGGATTTATTTGATTCCATACACTGGGGCAAAAATTTTTAAGAAAATTTTTGACAGTTTTGTTGATTTGGACGTTACATTTGACAATTGTTTTAAGTTTATTATGTCATTCATCAACCTTGGCAGCCCAAGGTCATGCATCCGTCCAGCAACCTGGTCGGCATCTTTTATTTATGTTTCAAGTCTGGCAGCCCAGACATTGCATTTATGACTCCTGGCAGCCCAGGATCATTTATTTACTTTCTCAAGTTGGCAGCCCAACTTTGCATTCATCAACCTTGGCAGCCCAAGGTCATGCATCCGTCCAGCAGCCTGGTCGGCATCTTTTATTTATGTTTCAAGTCTGGCAGCCCAGACATTGCATTTATGATTCCTGGCAGCCCAGGATCATTTATTTACTTTCTCAAGTTGGCAGCCCAACTTTGCATTCATCAACCTTGGCAGCCCAAGGTCATGCATCCGTCCAGCAACCTGGTCGGCATCTTTTATTTATGTTTCAAGTCTGGCAGCCCAGACATTGCATTTATGACTCCTGGCAGCCCAGGATCATTTATTTACTTTCTCAAGTTGGCAGCCCAACTTTGCATTCATCAACCTTGGCAGCCCAAGGTCATGCATCCGTCCATCAACCTGGTCGGCATCTTTTATTTATATTTCAAGTCTGGCAGCCCAGACATTGCATTTATGACTCCTGGCAGCCCAGGATCATTTATTTACTTTCTCAAGTTGGCAGCCCAACTTTGCATTCATCAACCTTGGCAGCCCAAGGTCATGCATCCGTCCAGCAACCTGGTCGGCATCTTTTATTTATGTTTCAAGTCTGGCAGCCCAGACATTGCATTTATGACTCCTGGCAGCCCAGGATCATTTATTTACTTTCTCAAGTTGGCAGCCCAACTTTGCATTCATTAACCTTGGCAGCCCAAGGTCATGCATCCGTCCAGCAACCTGGTCGGCATCTTTTATTTATGTTTCAAGTCTGGCAGCCCAGACATTGCATTTATGACTCCTGGCAGCCCAGGATCATTTATTTACTTTCTCAAGTTGGCAGCCCAACTTTGCATTCATTAACCTTGGCAGCCCAAGGTCATGCATCCGTCCAGCAAGCCTGGTCGGCATCTTTTATTTATGTTTCAAGTCTGGCAGCCCAGACATTGCATTTATGACTCCTGGCAGCCCAGGATCATTTATTTACTTTCTCAAGTTGGCAGCCCAACTTTGCATTCATCAACCTTGGCAGCCCAAGGTCATGCATCCGTCCAGCAAGCCTGGTCGGCATCTTTTATTTATGTTTCAAGTCTGGCAGCCCAGACATTGCATTTATGACTCCTGGCAGCCCAGGATCATTTATTTACTTTCTCAAGTTGGCAGCCCAAACTTTGCATTCATCAACCTTGGCAGCCCAAGGTCATGCATCCGTCCAGCAGCCTGGTCGGCATCTTTTATTTATGTTTCGAGTCTGGCAGCCCAGACATTGCATTTATGATTCCTGGCAGCCCAGGATCATTTATTTACTTTCTCAAGTTGGCAGCCCAACTTTGCATTCATCAACCTTGGCAGCCCAAGGTCATGCATCCGTCCAGCAACCTGGTCGGCATCTTTTATTTATGTTTCGAGTCTGGCAGCCCAGACATTGCATTTATGACTCCTAGCAGCCCAGGATCATTTATTTACTTTCTCAAGTTGGCAGCCCAACTTTGCATTCATCAACCTTGGCAACCCAAGGTCATGCATCCGTCCAGCAGCCTGGTCGGCATCTGTTTACATTTCAAGTCTGATAGTCCAAACATGGCATCTAACTCATCAATATTTATTTTGTCCAGCAGATTGGAGTTATTTTATTTTGTCTATTAGTTTAAGCACTTTATTAGGTCTTGCAGTTTATCGCTTTATGTTATCCTTATCCAGCAGTTCGAACATGGCGTTTTCTTCTCCATTTCTAAAAAAAAAAAAAAAAAAAAAATTTGAATGCTTGTGTTACCAATTATAGTTATGTTATCACTCGCATCAACAGTTTACTTGTATTCGAACTACGTTCTGACCTGATTCCCTTGTGTGGAATACGTAGGCAGCTCTTGGAGAGTTCGGTCATTTTCTCACTCTTTCATTTGTGTACATTCTTACATCTGGTATGTTTAGATATTTATCTTTGCTTTAGTGTTTAAGTGAGTCAAAATTTGGTTTCGTCTACGTCTTTGTCTGGAACCTCTTTGAGCTTCCGACAAAGAGGGGCAAGCTGTAGACACCAAATTTTGACACACCTTTTATAAAAGTATGCGTATTACTTTATTTAGGGGTTATTGCGATTTTCAGAGGCTAATTATAATATTTGTGTATATTACGTCTAATTTGTCGTTATCAGGGACAAAATGATAATTTCACCATGTAAATATTAGTTTATTTTATTTTATTTCCTAAATACAGGATTTTACTATTTTTATCATTATTTATGATTTTAATGATTTTTAGGAGCCATTCATCATTTATTTAAAATTTTAGTATTTTTTTTATTTAATGGCACGTTTCCCAATGCAGTCTCTTTTATGAGAATTTTTAAGTAAAAATTTCATATATGTATTTTGTATGTTCATAAATTTTCTGTAAAAATCTCATAATTTTTAGAGGTCATTTAGTACTTATTTAATTTTTATCCTTTTAAAGGCACGTTTCCCAAGAATGCGTTAATTTTTAAATTTTTGAGTGAAAATTATACTATATGTGCTTTATGTGATAATATATGTTGTGTAAGATTTTTGTGATGTCATTTATTAATTTTCATAAATTTTATAATTTTGCCATATTTAGGTCATGTTTTCCAATGCATCTTTTTTTATTTATTTATTTCATTTTTTTTCTTCTTCTTATAATATTGTATTTCAGTTTTTTTTAATATATAATGTACAAAAAAAAAAAAGGTTCAAATAGTTTTATTTCTATTTTATTTTCATTCTTCATTTTTCTTTGTTTTCTTCTTTTTCTAAAAAAAAAAAAAAAAAAATAAAGAATTGAACAGCAGCAGCAACGCTGCTGCTGTTGCATCTGCAAATGGCTATTTAGCAGCCCAAACACTATCATTTTGATAGCCAACCTACATCACCAACTTCACCTAATTTCAGCAGATTGTCAAAGATTTTACTCAATTTTGTTTTTCACCATTTTCACACTCCACCCTCTGCATCTCAATCACCATTCTCTCCTCTTCACTCACTGCACACACTTCCACCTTCCCTCACCAGAACAGACACACAACACACACTCACATACTCCCTCACTCTCTCGGCCATACCCACAGACACACAACACTCACACAGCTACAACACACACTAACACACACTTCACCTGCACGCACTCTGGCCTCCCCTTCCCCTGCAATTTCACACACAACACATAGACACACTTTACACATTCTGCTCAAGTTCAATATCAGGCATTTATACACACATACTCACATCACACTAGATACACTCACAAGCACACGTTTCACCTGCACATTCAAACACACACATCACACATTCATTTGCACGCATTCACACAGCCACAACACACAAAAACACACGCACAGCATACACACACCTGCACACACCCTTTCCCTGCACAAGCATTCAAACACACACCCACACACAGAACTCAACACACATTCAAACCCACACCTGCACTCTCACTCACATTCACTCTCAGATACAAAAACTCACTCACAACACACACTCGGCCTCCCCTTCCCTCCACCAGACACACACACAGGCACACCACCAGACATACACACTGGCACGCACACAACTCACACACAATTCTCTTCCCTCTCGTTTTTTTTTCCTTTGCACAAGCAAGCACCACAAACACAGGCCTGCAAACACACACATCACACACAATCAGTTCGCTCACGCACCATAACACACCTTGCACACACTCACAGAAACAAAAACATCAAACTCACACAACACACGCATCACACCACAGGCACAAACACACCTGCACATTTACACACTCCATCACACCACATCACACACACACACCAATTCACCAGCAGCACAAACACACTAGCCACCCACACCTGCAAACCATCCACAGAAACACACACAAAAACCTGCAAAATACAAAAAAAAAAAAAAAAAAAGGGGGGGCACAACAACAACAACGGCAACAACAGTCAACACCAGGGACGCCACCGGAAACCACCATCCTCACCATTTCTCTCCCCCGAAATCAGGTAAAGCTCTTGACTATTCCTTTAATTTGGTCCTATAAATTGTCTAATGTGTGAAAATTTTGGGTGCCCTCGGTAGATATAGGATGATTTGAACATAGAAGGGTGGGAATTTGGATTGTTTAATAGTTAAAAAAAAAAAAAAAAAGGGGGAAATCGAAAACAGAGAAAGAAATAGAGAGTGAGAGTCGAAAAAAAAAAAAGGGGACCGAGAGAAGAGAGCTCCGGCGAGGGAAGAGAGACCAGTGAGAGAGAGAGAGGACCGGAAGAGAGAATCGGAGAGGGAAGGAGACGGACCAGGGGGGGAGAAGAACACAATCGGGAAAGAAAGAAGAGAGAAAAGAAGAAGAGAAAGAAGAAAGAAAGAAAAGAAAAGAGGAAAAGAGAAATCAGGAAGAGAGAAAAGAAAAAGAAAAAAGAAAAAAAAAAAAAAAACGAAAATCGGTTTAAAAAAAAAAAAAAATTGTTAAGCAAAACTACGTCGTTTCGGCATGAAACGACGTAGTTTTGACTAGTTGCTTTTATTTATTTATTTTTTATTATTATTTTAGCAGATCATGTATTTGCGTTTTGCCCCCTTAAGTTTTAATTATTTGATTATTCCTGTTAATACTTTTAGTTTATTTCAATTAAGTCCTTATTTATTTAAGTTAACCCCCTAGAATTTGTAGTTCCTTTCAATTATGTCCAGAATAATTGCAATTTAGTTTTAAACTTGCTGGAAATTATATTTTTTCCCTTTAGCTTGTCAGAAATTGCGATTTTAGTCCCTCATGCCTGCTGAAATTACATTTTTATCCCTGAATGTTGCTGGAAACTATGATTTAGTCACTTATGTTTGCTGGAATTGTATTTTAGCCCCTAGATGTTGCTGAAAATTATAAATTTGGCCCCTCTTGTTGCTGAAACTTGTATTTTTGCCCCCAAACCTTGCTGGAATTTCATTTTTGCCATTATATTTTGCTGGAATTACTTTGTTGCCCTCCAATATTGCTGGAATTTATAGTTTTGCTCCCTCAAGTAGCTAGAACTTGAATTTTAGCCTTGAATGTTGCTGGAATTGTATTCTTTACTCTCCAAGTTTGCTGGAATTATATTTTTAGCTTTAAGTATTGCTGGAATTTTTGTTTTTGGGTATTATAGTTGCTGAAAATTATGTTTTAGCTTTAAATTCGTTGTAAACTATGCCATTACCGTAAGTAGGGTTTAAAATTATAATTTTACCTTTTTATTTGTTGCAAATTACATTTTTCACTTTAGAATATTGCTTAAATTTTTACTTTTAATCCAAATCTTATAATATTTTATTTTTGCCAAAAAGGTATTAATTAAAATTAGTTAAGTCCTCAAAGCTTTAAATTATTTCTTTTTACATTTTCTTTATTTATTTTTATCAAACTTATAATTAATATTCTAAAATTGGGTCTTGTTAGTCTAATTAATGTTCAAATTAGTTTCTCTATTTTTCTTTTAGTTATTTTAATAATTCTTATTTGAGGTGTTAAAATTTCAATGTATGTATTATTATGTTTTATCTTCTATTATTATTATTATTATTATTATTATTATTATTATTATTATTTATTTTATTTTTATTTTTATTTTTATTTTATTTTTGTTGTTTTGCTTTATTTATCTATTTGCTTATCTATTTTTTGACTTAAACAATTTTCATTTTTCTTCCTAAATAATTAATTATTATTATCATTATTTTCTTTCTCTTATTTTGCTCATTATTGCTATGATTGTTTGAATTACCATAGCATGTTCATAGTAACTGGTATGAAATTATTTAGTTAGTAGTTTATTTATTAAATAGTGGTATTTTTAACATGTTTGTTCATTTAGTAGCAATTTGTACTGAGTTCACGAACGGGAGGTACCTCGATTACCCTTTTTATTTCTCTTTATGTGCTCCTACGTGCTCCTATGTGTTTTCTATATGTTTTTTTTAATTTATATATCTCTTTGTGCTTATATTTTCTATACATGTGTGAGCATTTATTTATTTCATATTATTTACTTGAATTAATATTAATTATTCAAAGAAATGTAATAGATAGGTAATATTCTATTCAGTAAATTCTTTGTATTTAGATAGTTAATGTAATAGATAGTTTATGTTTCATCTATTTAATTAAAACCTATGTATTTTAGATAGAAAGTGTAATAGATAGGTTAGATAGGATATCTTTTATTCTTTTTTTTCTATTTTTAGATTGTAATTAGGTTATTCTCCGGTGTAATAGTTAGGGCTCTGTGTGCTATGTGTGTTATGTGCTTGTGTGTTTTATTCGCTTTTCCTAGGAACTTGCATCTAGAATACCATGCTTATGTGCTATGTGCTCCTACTTGCTATTACTTGCTTTTATGTGATTTATTGCTTTAATACATGCTTTATTTATTTACTTGCTTTAATTATATATGTGTATCGTCGCCACACTAGTCCAAAGCTAGTTGTGGTTAATTTCGTTTTCTTCGCTAGTCCAATGCTAGCGGAGAATTTTTAGAAAATAGGCTAGTCCAATGCTAGGCCTTTAGGTCATTTTAGTATTAGGATCATTTCTCGCGTGTTCATTTCATGCTATTTCACACACATTTTTGTTTTAAGCCTTTTTCCATTTTGAATGATTTTTATATATATACTCTATCATTTATTATCTATTTTTAAAACACATGTTTGGTGCATGACATTTAGACTCCACCACACATAGAATTTTAGGTCATTTGCGTGATTTGACTAGAAATAGTCATCTACTCGCGTGGGAAGCGATGGCGTACATGTCGTTCCCCCCTCCGTGAGTAGAAACATCTAGTCACGGGTCCATTAGTCCCCCGTACCCGTTATGTTGCATTCCTACTCTCTTTGATCATTTACTACCTATATTACTATTTTCCTTTTCTTTTGCATTTCATTTTGCATCTATACTCGTGACTCCATCGAGGTCTAGACTCGAGTTTCGCAATCAATGCGATAACTCCGACCAAACCTCAGTGGAACATTTCGTCCCTTATCGACATCATTTTTAGGATTAGATTTGCATTCATATAGTTGCATCCAAATGTGATAAAATCTTTAGGGTTATATTAGGAAAATTTAGACTAAACCTCGCAACTAGTTTCGGCTAGGTTGAAAGGGTGCCTTAGGCACGAGCCTTTGCCTTCCCTTTCTTCAACTGTGACTCCCGAACCTTTTTCTCTTGTTTTCAAAGACCTGGAGTCGTCTAAAAGGGTTTTTCTTGTTTTTCCTATATTTTGCCAAAATCATTTCTTTAAATGAATCATTCTTAATTTTCTTACCTTTTATAAAATATTTTCGGGTGACTTGGTACACCAAAACTCAATACCAAGTGGCGACTCCTTTTTCACTAAAAAACCCTTTTTAGACTCTATTTTCGGGCCCAAAAATCGTCGCATTTCAAAAGTCCCATTTTAGGCCCTTTTTCTTTTATTTTTTAAAGTAAAGCATTTGTTTTGTCACATTTTTATCGAATCATCTTTTACAAAGCATTTTCAAAAAATTAGTTTTTACAAAAATTTACACGCTTTTTTTAATAACCACAACATTACATTTAATACTTCCTTTTCCCTTTTCCCGACATCTTCTTTACACTTTCTATTTATTTTCGAAAAATGGGGCGCGACATGGAGCACACGTCACATCTGTTGGCGGTTACATTGTCGTAATTTAAAATTTTCAAACTTTAAATTCTCATTATTTTTTCTCTTTAAATTAGCATTAGTTTGAATTCCTTTCATTCTACTGTTTGCTTCGAACTAGAGGGCTTGTGTAGGACCCTGAGTGGCCAAGTTTCACGTCAGCTCGGCCACGTAATATACTTTCATTATTTATCTCCAGTTCGGCATGTTACTTCTCTAGGAGTTCTGCTGCTCAAATGCTCGGCTAATCACGTTGGAAGACTAAATCTACTTTCAGCTGCTGTTATGTCTTCATTAATGCTCTAACACTCGTTACTATTACCAGAGTATGTTTGCCTGATCTCCTATCTTTTTCATGATTTTCTCATGATAATCACTCAATGAACACACACAAGAAAGAACCTTAAGAAAAACGCTCCTTCTTCTCTCTTCTTTATAGCAGTTCATTAATTGACTTAATCATCGAAGTGTTTATGGAGATTAAATCCCTTGCATGTGAGTTTCTTTATTTGACAAGTTAAGATCGTGGACACTTACGTGAAGTTCCAGAATAGAAGATTCTACAGCAGTAAATGCAGATGATAAATCAGGAGGCTTTGTTTTGGTCTGGAAAAAGGATAAAGAGATTATTTTATGCTCTTTCAACAAACAGTATATCGATGTCATGGTTAGATTGCCTTCTTTTGCTAAAGAATGGCATTTAACTGGGTACTATAGGGAGCTTCTTTTTAGGATCATTGCAAGCTTATAATTTATTTGATATAGGACATGAAGGTGGTTTACTTCACGGGATTCTTCTAGTAGAAGTTGAGTGAGGTTGGATAGGGCATGTATAAATACAAATTGGAGAAATATGTTCCCTGAGGCGAGAGTCTTTCACAGATTTTCCCACAAGTCTGACCATGTTGTGTTGGTTGTTCCGTTATTTCATAGTACTAGAGTCGATCGTCTTACTATTCCAAAAAAGAGGTTCAAGTTTGAAGCCATGTGGATTAAGGCTGAGGATTCTGAACAAGTGATCAGATATAATTGGACAAATAACACAACCAGAGTAAGATTTGCGGAACAATTAAAATCATACAAGGTGGGGTTGATTAGATGGAGTAAAGCCAGTTTTGACAATGTTCAAACACAAGCTTCTGAGTTGAGGGAGCAGTTGGCAGACTTATGGGAAGGGGGTGATAAGGACTTCAATAGAGATAAATTTAAGTATGTGGAAAAACAGTCGAAAATATTTTAAACCCGGAGGATCTTTTGTGAAGGTAATGAGTGAAAGTGCAATGGTTCAAGGAGGGAGACCGTAACATAAAATTCTTCCATGCTACTACTACTTAGAGGAATGCAATAAAAACAATCAAATGGTTAAAAAAATAGTGAGAGGAGATGGCGTGGAAGCGATGGTGAAATAGTGGAGATCATTTCTTCTTATTTTGGTGATTTGTTCACTTCTTCTAGACCTTCGAAAGAGTACATCCAAGAAATCCTTGACCGTGTGAGCTATAGAGTTACCACAGATATGAATGAGAGCCTAAAGCGCCCATATGAGGTTGTGGAGTTAACAAAAGCTCTATCACAAATGCATCCTTATAAATCCCCCGATCCTGATGGTATGAGTCCTATATTTTATCAAAAATTCTGGCATATTGTAGGAGATAATGTTATTCATACTGTCTTGAGTTTCTTAAATAAAGGATATTTTGTTTAAAGTCTCAATGCTACTCATATAGTTTTGATCCCAAAATGTCATGTTCCCTAGTTTATCACACAGTTTCATCCAATTAGCCTTTGTAATATAATCTATAAGTTTAGCTTCGAAAGTCTTAGCAAATATATTACATCCTACTCTTTCGTTAATCATTTCATATTTTTAATCTGCCTTTGTTCCCACACATTTGATTACTGATAATGTTCTTGTGGCCTATGAAATCCGTCACTTTCTAAAGGCAAAAACTCATTCAGGCAAAAATCTTATGCCAATAAAGTTTGACTTCAGTAAAGCCTATGATAGGGTTGAGTGGATTTTGTGGCCAAATCGATGCAAAAACTGGGCTTCCATCAGCAGTTTATTGATTGAGTCTATTCTTGTATATCTACTATTTCTTCATCTTTTCTCATCAATGGAGTGGATTTTGGTGGATTATCCCCTACTCGGGGTATTTGTCAGGGGATCCTTTGTCTTCTCATATTTTTATCTTATGTGCAAAAGCCTTTTCCAATTTGTTGCAGGAGGCACAATCATGTGGAAAGCTATGTGGAATGAAAGTTGGTTATCAGGCCCTATCCATTTCCCATCTTCTATTCACTGATGATACTTTGCTTTTTGGGAAGGCTAATGCGAAGGAGGCCTGAAATTTTATACAGTTCCTTAGGATATATGAAGCAGCCTCAGGCCAAAGGATAAATTTAGAGAAGTTAGTTGTGGGTTTTAGTAAAAACACTCCGGAAGAGATCAAGACGGAGATCGCATCAATTTTGAATATGCCGGTGACTGAGTCTCATGAAAATATTTAGGATTGCCTTCAGTGATTGGAAGATTGAAAAAGGAAGTATTCAACTCAATCCAGGACAGGGTTATTGCAAAAGTTAACAGATGGCAAGAACAATT